>CACRXK020012260.1:0-15350 GCA_902702795.2 Paramuricea clavata
GTCCCTCTGGTAAACCAATACGGCAAAACTGTGTTTATCAAAGCTTACGGGATAGAAAGAATCGCATCAGACATCCAAGCTGTCAATCTTGATGGTGTTGTTCATTTGTTCAAGGGCGTTAGTGCCGAAGAAGTCGCAAGACCGACTGGACCAGTCGACCTACTGATTGGCTACGAGTATGCAGGGTTTCATCCGCAGCTAGAAAGAAGAAACGGACATCTTCTGCTACTGAAAAACCAGTTTGGAAAATGCATTGGTGGCAAACACCCAAGCATCAAAGAAACTCACCAAACCAGTGCGTTGACTAGTGCCCGAGCCTATCATGTCAATGCCATTAATGTTGAGGACATCTACAACATTGAAGGTTTGGGGGTAGCTTGTTCACCATGCTGTGGAGGTTGTAAATGTGGAAAGTGTCCAAAGGGAAGCAATGATTACACCCTCAAAGAAGAGAGAGAACTGAAGCTGATCGAAAGCAAATTGACGTTTGACGACGAAGAGAAGAAATGGACCGCAGAATACCAGTGGATAAGAAATCCGCAAGAATTACCTGACAACAGAAGGGCAGCAATGAGAGATGCGAATGAAGAAGAGCTAAATAGTGAAATTGAACAAAACAATGAAATAACAAGTGATGTTGAAGAAAGACAAGTGGACGAGGAAAGACCACACGTTGGTCAAGCACATGAAAGTCATGAATCAAGAGAAGTGGAGGAAACACAGAGACTTGTTAAAGTGAACGGTGAAGGGAGTCGATCAAGTGAGAGAAACGAAATACGGAGAAGACAAGCAAAGAGAGTTGTTGAACCGAGCAACACTACGAGACAAATAGTTACGCAAGCTGGTGAGAAGAGGAAAGGCAGTCCTGATGTACAACTTCTTGGTAGAAAGAGAAAAGACACCGATGGACGGAACGAACAAAAGAATGTTGTTGATAAAAAAGAAACTGCAGCGAGAGATGTTATTGCAAGGCAGGACATTGACACAAGGAAGAATGATGTGAGGGTACAAAACAAGCGCAGAGTTGTTCGGGCAGTCGGTGACACAAACCTCATTGCGGAACGCAACATCGGTGCAACGAGTGATTTTCTTATTACGAAAGTCATCAGAGCAAAGAATGATGGTGGTGCAAGAAATGATGAAAAGGCGAAGGAAAGTTCTGGCACCAGAATGAGCGCTGAGCAGAGAAATGAGGGTGATATGACCAGCAACACAACAGAGATCACAAGGAAAGATGTTGCCGCCCACAATAATAGTGACTCTAAGGAAGATGCTGGCAGTGTACTCAGTGGCGAAGAAAGTGACAACAGTAACACCACACATGTTCACATAAGGAATGGCGACTTGCGAAATTCTGATGCAAGAGAGAGTCAGAAAGGTGGTGGAAAAACCTTGACGGACACATCAAGAAACAATGAAGCCTCGAGCAAGGCAATTCGTAAGAGTTTGGAAAACTATTCATTTTCCCCGTGTGTGATAAAGGACACGCCAGTAGAAATGGTTTAAAACATCATTATAAGACACATCAGAATGGCAATGAGAACAAAACGTATTTGTATTATTGCCATGAATGTAAGGAAGGTTTTGAGACGAAGAGAAAGTTCTGGTTGCATGATGTGAAAGTTCGTGGACTTATTGAAACGTCGTCGGATGAAAGTGATTCAGAAATGGTTGCAGGGCATGAAGAGAGAGTTGGCAGCACGCGGCTAAGCATGACAGACACAAGAACTGATGTAAGGAGTGGTAGAGATGTAAGAGGTGCTAGGATGGACTGGAGACTTGGTAGGGTCCCAAAATTCAAGTCTGGAAACGATGGAAAGGTTAGGAACGTCAAAGTTCAGTACAAGAATCCAAAGAGTGGAGAACCCATCAATAAATATGGTGGTCAAGATTATGTCACAGTTGAACGAGCCATTCACCGATTAGTGGTAATTCTGCCTGCTGATCATGATGATAAGTGATGAAGAAAAGACAAGAAAGTTAGGGACACAAACTTGCAAAAACACTCTTATAGTCTTATTCTGTTGAGTTACGTTTGTTCTGATAGAACATTGTATAACACTGAGAACTTGTTAGCGTTATTAGAAGGTGGCAGTGTTTCGTTTAGTACGAAAGTAGCGAACGACTTTTGAGCGATGAGAAACGAGATCACGAAGTTCACGGAAACGACTTTTGGGTGATGGAAAATATAAGGATATTTTGGACGCCATGTTTGATCGAGTGTTTATATAACTTTTAGAAAGTGATTTTAGAGGCGATATTCAAGAATTTGTAGCCGTTAATTTGCGAGGAGACCACCGGGTAATTTATTGCATGTGACTTTACGTTTATCGGCATTATTTTTGTATTTTATATGTCTTTTTTATTGTAAAAGTATGTGTAATTTTGTATTGTTTAGATTTCGAAACTATTAAATGTACGTTGTTTGTTTCTGAAATGGCGGTTGAAAACGAAGAAAGCGGCTAACAAAACAGTATTGTATTGTATTGTATTGTATTGTATTGTATTGTATTGTATTGTATTGTATTGTATTGTATTGTATTGTATTGTATTGTATTGTATTGTATTGTTCCTGCATGTTATAGTTTTGTGTATTGTAATATGGCGAAACTAATAAATAAATAAATAAATAAATAAATAAATAAATAAATAAAATAAAAATAATATTGTATTCGCATTACGCGCGGGAAAAATACTGACCATTTTTGAGCCGAAATTAAAGTTGTTATTTTACAAATATATAGTAATACGTACTATTTAAAGCACGCGTAGGAGTGTTTTATTAGCTATAAAACGCGAGGCGCAGCCGAGCGTTTTATATCTGATAAAACACGACTATATACAGGTGCTTTAAATGGCTTAAAAAAGACTCATCTTATATGAGTTCATTGGCGAAGTAATTTTTAAAATAAACTTTGTCTAAACCAAGAAAATCAAAGCTAAAGTTTTTGTAAGTTAACACGATTTTTTATCACATATAAAGATACGAGACGCTCAGACGCTATGATTTTTCTTTGTGTTTTCCTCCTGAATTATTAATGATTTTTAAAAAATATATACAAAATTTGCGAACTTCACAGGGCTATATTTTCTTCAATCTACAACCTTTAGCAACCAATCTTCGCTGTTTTACTCATTTTAAGACGCTCTTTCTAGCTGTGGTGTTGGATTTCGTTCTTCTTGCTTTGATCAAAATTTCGTCTATAGCAGGAATCACCCATTAGGAAAGTCTGAATTAAACTTTTTCACTTTTGTGCGGGTTAACAATGCCGCTCCCGTGTATTTGGTTTCCCAATTTTCAAAAAGTCCAAAAAGGGACGAAGTGCTTGATCACGATGTGCGTCAGTGGTAGTTTTAACTTAATGTAACTATCCCAAAATTAAACCAAACACTACTGAATTTTATGAAAAGCAGCCTTGCTTATATGTAGTGGAGCCGTTGTCTGGAATTCTGTTGATGAGGCGACTAATTTAACATTTGATAGCTTCAGCATAAGTGCCTTTAAGAATATAATAAACTCAAATATGTAATTATATAACTTTAACTATATGTGTGTAAAGATTTCCATATGTTAGTATTCGTAAACCACCGTTTTTATCCTTTATATATAATAATAATAAGAGGATATAGATAGTTGTTGTTAGACAAATTGAGGATATAGACAGATAAAGTTGCAACTTTTTTCCAATCTGGTCCTCCTAAACTCTATAGACACAACAATAACATTAAACATGACTATATTCAGCACTTCCTAGGAGTACTGATGAACAAATGAAATCACTGGGTATAATGTAAAGTCATATTTCAGAACTGTTGTAAATATTTATTGTGCATGTACACGGCTCTCAGGAAGAGCATTTCGTAATGATGAGACACCGTGTTTTTAAATAAAGTTCACTAACTAACTAACCACAAAGGCCAATACGGATGAAAGAAAATCAATTTTCATTCACTTGATCACAAAGTAGGATATTTTCTTTTGCATTTTAGCCGACGAGTGAGTAATTTTGACGACTTCGTAATTTGTATAAATGGTCTCGCATTCTGGCATTCTTCATGTATTTTGGGGGGCAAGCCCCCCCCCCCCCTTTTACTCTGGGGGTGGGGCTAAAGCCCCCCTAGCCCCCTCTGTTCCGCCGCCACTGCTATTGTCTGTAGCGTGTGTGTGTGTGTGTGTGTGTGGGGGGTCTCAGTCTCCAATGGATTGACATAGAAAAGACACAAAACAGCACACGCATTCATGATTGTATGTGTGCACCGTAACGCATGTACAATATTTCACGGTCACTAGGCTGGGGTCAAGCAGAAAAACTATTTTGGCTTCAGCGATTTTCAGCGATTACGGCGAATCCATTCTCGTACCCAGAGCCCTTCTTACCCGCGGTGCGACGAGAGGCTCTGGCCAAATCCATATTCCGAACTGGCATCTGATTGGCTAGTTCTAACACCAGACATTGTTTTCTTACCATGTTTTTATGCAGCCTAGATCTAGGCCTTCTAGTCTTATTTATATTTTTTAGTATTCAGCGGTGTTTCACATGAAAAGACTGGGACTAGGTGATTTGGGGGCGGGGCGGAGAGTCTTATTTATATTTTTTAGTATTCAGCGGTGTTTCACATGAAAAGACTGGGACTAGGTGATTTGGGGGCGGGGCGGAGGAAGGGAAAAAGCGCTGAATATTAAAAAAATATAAATAAAAATAGAAGGCCTAGGTCTAGGCTGGTTTTTATGGTATCCGGTTATGGATTTGGCCAGGGCAATTGCTAGTTTTTATTTCCGTTTTTATATCAATTTTTAAAATAAGTTAGGGTTAGGTTAGGGTTTAGGTTAGGGTTAGGTTAAGGTTAGGGTAAGGGTTAGTATTAGGGTTAGGGTTTAGTTTTGTGTTAGGATAGTTTTTTCTACGTTATAAAAACGAAAACCTTATTTTGAAGTATACTATCTAGCGATCACCATTTGGCCAGAACCCCTCGTCGCACCGCGCGTAAGAAGGGGACTGTATAGACCGCAACCATTAGCAGTTTCTATGGCAACAATGTTAGCATTCTATTGAGCAGGCGAGGCTACCAAGCAACAAGAAGAACGAACAACGAGTCAAAAAGAAAATGAACAACAAGTATAAAATCAATTTTGAAGAGTTTTTGCGATTCTTTGTTCGTCACTTAACTAGATCAATGGAGGATTGATTATTTGTTAGGATATCGATGTAATAGTGGACAAAACATGCTGAAGGTTTTAATATACGACGACAGTTCAAACATTGAAGATGGAAGTTTATTTTGACAACACCACCGCATTCTCGGAGCTCAGCATAAACAATGCACCACAGCTTCGCTGTAATGGAGGCAAATTTACGACATGCGGCAAATGCGAAGCGTGCGAGCTTAGTAGCCAACTGCTTTACACGAAAGAGTGGTTTCTACGATGCTCTGAACAGACCCAACGTCAATTTGTTTTGGGGCTTGTACACCGTTATAATTCAATTGACCTCCACGAGTACACGAACGCCTTGCTAATAACTTTAGAGGGGAAAGATTTTTTGTATGCAAGGTGTAGAAATAGGCCGAGTCTGAAGGAAGATATGTCAGGATCTGCCTCAAACCACGCTCTCAGTAAAGTACAATTAAGAAGAGATATTTTAGATTGTTTAAATTGGTTCGAATCTAGCCCCTACTGGACGAAGTGTAATTTTATGTTAGGTCTAATGCAGTCATGTAATGCTCAGTTGTTGCATATTATTGGCAATGAATCTCGTAGTTTTTGTTTGGTACATGATGATCAATATTTGTCTGACACTGACAGCAAGCACATTGAAGATTTAGGTAAGTAATAGTTTTAAACTTTTACAAGCTTTTGTTGGTTGGGGCCATTCCATTTAATGTACACCACCCCCCTATGGACGAGGTCCATTTTGAACAATAAAATTTGAACCCCTAAGGAAAAAAAAGATCAAAGTGCCCACACAAACACCCGCCCCCCCAGAAATTTTTGCTTTACCCCTCAGAAAAAATGCAAAGATCAAAGGATGCCGATGCACACAACCCCTCAGAAATGGCTTTTTCAACCCCCCTCAGAAATTCTCGTCCATAGGGGGGTGCATACATTAAATGGAATGGCCCTTGGGATGCAACTACCTCGAAAATATAGGGAGAATTTCGAGCAAAGGCCCTTTGTTTGGAGTAATTACTAGCCAGGGTCGTAGTGATGGGAGATACCAGGATTTTTAATTTGATACCGATACTTTTAAGATCGGTATCGGCCGATACCGATACCTATTTCGATACCAAAATGAACACAAAATTTCAATTTTCGATACCGGAAGTGAGTACTTAAATTGCTAGTATCGGCCACTTGCAATACCTGCCGGTTAACGGAAAAACATTTTACATTACTATATATGTAACCTAAATAAAGCTATATGTAAACCAAAAGCCCGAAACGTAATAAATATTTTCTATACATGACTTGGCGCACCACATTTGGAATATTAAGAGTTATTTTAGTGGTTCATTAAGTCTTATTCAACCAAGAAGTGAAATTAAACAAGTTGTTTAAAAAAGTGTGCAAATATCGAACGATACCACGTCGGTAATCGATACCGATACCACTGTTTGTGGTATCGAATACCGAGTACTCGGTATCGCCAATCACTACAGGGTCGGGAAAATTACATGAGCTTTGATACTATGTAATGGCCTGTTTATATGGAAGCCGGATTGGTCCGTTTACAAGACAGTATAGAGAGACAGCCCAGTAAGCGAGATGAATTTCTCTTGTGTTTATATGAGAAAATTTCATTGCGCTTGCTGGGACAAATTTGATATGGTTTTGACAGTTGGAAAACCAGATAAACACACAATAATTTTTACTATAAAAATAACTACACACATAGATCTTGCTTACTTGGCTGTCTTGCTTAGCAGGCTAGCCCTGCATTTGGTCAAAACAAAGTATATAAAACAAAAAATGTAAATCACATTGCAGAATACATTATACAATATATCTCATCAACTGGTTTAATAGTCCCTTAGGGGTAGCAGTAGTGGAATAAGTCAAATGTGAACCTCTCAAAAGTGCCAATTAATGTTCAGGCCAGGGGTTTCAGGTGCAGGGTGTTAGCTACAGTCAAAAATTCCATGTTAAACACCGTTTTCCCAATTACCTTGAGGTCGCAATTTCCCAATTTGGGTCAGCCAAAAAATAGTTATAGAAATTCAATGTTGTTAATACGCCATTAAAAACATGTTTATATTAACTACATTTGCTCAAAATTACTCCCAAAATGTGGGAAATGCCATTTCAAAGACACAAAAATTTTAAAAATCGAGAGGGCAACCGCATGCCACCAGACCCACAAAGAAATGCCCTACTTCAGTCTAAAATAAATTTCCCAATTTCAGGTAAACACAGATTTTTTTTTACTTCTGGCTAACACCCTGAGGTGCCATAATAGTCATATTTATTAACCATTTTATGTTTCATGTTTCGCTCGCTACTCTGGTTTAAATAAATGATTACAAAGCCCAGTCGAATTGTAATCAAGACCCAACGTTTCGACACTCCAGTCTAGTGTCTTCATCAGGGGTGATCTAAAGATGTAATTGTGGCTTCTTAATTAATACCCAAGGGATGACATCACCTGCCAATGAGATGCATGTATAACTCCTCTGGCAAATAGGCACCGGTCCATCATCCCTATTCAAAGCATGATTACTCATATTTATATGCCACGCTTCTAGGCAAAGTCTTTGACCATAGCGATTGTTTGTGGTAATTACTGTAGAGTTTTCCCACACAATCTTGTGTTTGGTGTGACACACATGTTCTGCTAAAGCTGATTTTCTCTTGTCTAAAGTTGAAACAGCCTTTTGATGTTCTTTTAGACGTGTACCAAACTGGCGTTTAGACTGACCCAAATACTCTTTCTCGCAGTCACCGCATGGTATAGAATATACAGCATGAGTTTTCTGATTTGTTTTAACAGGATCTTTTGGCTTTGCGAAAATATGGCCTAAAGTCAAATAGGGTTTTAAGGCAACCTTAACATTACAATTATTTAATATTTCCTTGATTGGTTCTGTGGGGCCCTGTTAGGGGGGGTGTAGATGTCGGCTGTCGCAGTTTTAAAATCGTCAATGTCGCTTTTTGAAACTTGTCAAATGTCGCCGTCAGAATTTCGCACGCGGAATAGCGCAATCACATGGACAACACGTTTCTTGTATATCGGTCTCATTGTATAACCATCATTGTAGTAACTTGTTAATATTAACAAGTTACGACAAAATGCATTTAAAAAATACTGTGAAAGAATATTCGACATATATATAGACTGTTAATGCTAGCCTCATTACAGAAACTTGAGTAGACTGAATGTCTGAGCCTTCTCTGTGCCAACGTCGTTGTCGCTTTTTAAAATATAGCCCTGTCGCTGTCGAAAATAAATAAAACAGTGTCGCTGTCGCTTTTTCGCCCTTCTTTACCGTCGTTCGTCGGGATTTCAAAACTGCGCTGTCGCCTAAAAATGGGCCCTGTCAGCTGTCACAACTTACCCCTAACAGGGCCCCTTCTGTGACACCTTGAATGTATGGAACTATTGCATGGAACTATTATGTTTTCTAGTATACAGTATTTTATTGTTACTGTTGTTCCTATATTAAACTGCAAAACGACCATTTTTTATGGCAGTCTGTATCTGAGATGGTTTTGTCAGTTATGAGGGATATGTTTGTGTACCTTGTGATCACAATTTGTTGGCACCAGTGTGCGAAAAACTGCAAATTTCAGTTTGACAGTCTTGAACTTCACATGCAGTTACAGTAATATTATTTTCCATTCAGCCATTCAGGTGTGTAGTTTTGGATTAAACACCAGAAATCAACTGTCAAATTATTCAAATGTAAAGGTCACAGACACCCAAATGAAGGTCAATGCAGCAAAATATAGGAAATATCATAATTGTTTATTATACAAATAATGATTGTTTATGAGTGCAATGGTAAGAATATTTTCATGAGGTGAAAGATGGAATATGTACCATTCAACGAGGCGACAGCCGAGTTTAATGGAACATTCCATCTTTCACCGAATGAAAATATTCTTACCATTGCACGAATAAAAACATTCATTATTTGTTTTATATAACTTTCCTTCGCCTTCCCGTTATTCTCCGCGCGCCCATCAAAGAATTTTTTCTCGTTTTCCTCTCTCCCCCCCCCCCCCCCCCCCCTTTGAAAGCAACTGGGAACGAGGCAGGTACAATTGCACTCGCAAGAGTGCAATGGAACGTATTCCATTGCACTTTTGGAAAATGGAATTTTCTGTTCAATATCACGTGACCATAAACAGCCAATTAAACGATCAGAATTCAATAAGGTATTATATAAATGCAAATGTTTCATGCTGATTTGGAATTTTAACCCAGACTTGTTCATTTTAGAGCTCCATACCGCAGGGTCTTAGCTAGAGGGCCACGTTGGCCATGTAGTCGCGGCCAAAAATGGAAAAACACGGCTAGATAAAATGAACGCGGCTTCATTATTTAAAGGCCGTGTAGGTTCATAAAATAAGATGGTGCTACTTACAACAGACATAATTTCTTTCTATATTTACGTCATAAGAAAGTTTGTAAAATCTATTGTTGTTGTTGAAATTGGCAAAAGTGATCCGTGATGTTTTAATGTTTTGATGGATAATGGGAACCGTATGGTGTTAAAATGGATTTAAATACCCCCAAGAGTTGCTGAAATAACTTAATATTTTAATGTGTCAGTGTATTTGGTTGCAAAGCATAGAACAACCGCAGGCATTTCCCGTTGTTGTAGAACCGTGAATTTGGAATATATATATGGCTATTCAAGGTAATTGACATGTGCACACCCTGGTCATTTAGAAACACGCCCATGATCTAAAATCCTACCTAAGACCCTGGCTCCATATTAAGTATACTTATGATTGGGATTTTACTGAGAATACGATCTTGATCTAAACTTGTAATATACCCGGCATACACTTTGGCAGATGCACACAGGCCACACATTTAAGTTCACATCCCCCAATCCAGATATCGCTAGTTACGTCCCTGCATAAAGGGGAGAGTACTGCAGGCAATATAAATACCTGTATGAAAATATCCTGGGAACATTTACCCAAGATTAAGTACTCAGCCTAGAATTTTAGGAATTTTATGCCACTATATTGAGCCACAATTGTTAAGTATAATATTTTCATGCATGCTATTCTGGTATCTCCCCC
Organism: Paramuricea clavata; assembly: GCA_902702795.2. Lineage (NCBI taxonomy): Eukaryota > Metazoa > Cnidaria > Anthozoa > Malacalcyonacea > Plexauridae > Paramuricea > Paramuricea clavata. The sequence continues at coordinate 10,253 of CACRXK020012260.1, forward strand.
GGCCTGGACCTGATCAATAATTATATTATCTAAGTTCTTTGTTAGTTTGCATGGCGATAAAACATATAATAGTTTTGTTTGTGGAAACACCACGTAAATTTATTACTGCAAATTACGTAGTTATAATTTATTAATTATTAAATAGAGAATATTACATGGGTGCGCGGAAATACCAGATTTATTTCGAGTGTTGAAAAGTGACATTTTCTGGCCAATAAACACGCTGTACTGGCTGGCTGCTTCGCCTTCTGGCCAGTAAACTGCATATTCTTGCACAAAAAACGAGGACACGTTGCACCTCTAAGTGGCCTACTGGGGGCGGTTGTACGAAGGCCGGATAGCGCAAAGCTTTCAAGCTTTGTTAAATAAGTCGTTGATTGGTATAACTCGTATTAAAATTTAGTATTTATAAGTTAAATGTTTTTTTATACTTCTTGTGTCGTCTATATCCGTAGTTTCATAGTTTTGCAAAGGTCGAAAAATCACTTTCCAGTGGATAGCGCTATCCGACCTTCGTACAACCGGCCCCAGATCTTTATTCTGTGTCAGAAGTAAGTGGCCTTTTTTAAATGGTGGGTTGCTGTCAAAACGAAGATGATTGATTGCTATCAAAACAAAGATGGCTGACACACGTACCGTGAGTCAGCCATCATTGTTTTGACAACAACCAATATAGCGAGACAGAAAACGATATCAGTGACGATGTCGTTTTTATGTCAACCTGTTAAAGGCACAAGTATGTGATAAAATAAATTATGAATAAAGCTTGTCAAACTATTCGTGTTTCCTAAAGATGCAGAGGAAAGCAGCATCCAAAACGAAGGGATGTCATTAAAAGTTGCATTCAGCTCAATCTACCGGACCTCATCAAATTCTGTCACTCCGGATGCTATGGACAAACCAAGATCTGCGCGGAGAAGTCTTTCATTTAAATCTAGGAAACCTCAAGACTCAAGTCTAGGTGCTAGCCAAGCTCAATGGAGCACTAAAGATGATCTGATATGTCTTGGAACAAGAAGACTTGGTTCCGCGAAGCACAGATACTTACAGGTAAATCAGTTAAGTATAGTATACATCTCAGTGGTACAAATAGATCATTTTCACATGACGTCACAGAGAACCCTAGTTATTTATCGTTATACCTTTAGTGTGGTTATAATTCAACCAGGAAGTAGGGTTGTAGCTAAACGACGTGTTACTGCTGAAAAGGATTGATTGTTTGATATGTAAAGCATTGTAGGATCATAAAATAGTTTGTTGCTAGTACTTAACATGCATTATTGACAGAATTTGCTCGAATTTATGTCATAAAATAAAACAATTGGTAAAGGAAAAAAAATTGGTAAAGTGCTCCGTGATATTTTTGTGTTACACGGCAAACTTACTGCATGGTGTCAAAATATAACTTTAGAATTTAGATGCCGCAAGAGTTTCTATATATTACTCAATGTATAATAACAGTATGAAGCATATGTTGGCCATGTATTTAGTCGAATCACATAAGACAACTAAAGGCATAGTTTGGAGAACAAAACTGAAAATGTGAGTTTGGCTGTTGTGAGTAATTGGCAGGCACACTCCCAAAGTTTTAAATCCTAGTTGGTACCCTGCTACGAAGTCCCGGTCAAATATAACCAGATTCCTGGTTACATAATCATAATAATAATAGTGGGATTTATTTGCACGTTCAATAGCGGATTGACTAAATTACAACATGTCTATCAGCATTAAAATTATTTACAAAATTATTTACATCAACTACCCCGCTGTGTGTATTTAAAATTACCTTATATATATTTATATGTGCGGTAATATATGATTATGGTAAACGTTCTATCTATCCAATTTAAAATTGTACTCATTAATTGCATAAACTAAAGGACTATTTCTAAATCGCTCAGTTTTACAAAAGAAGTTATACAATTTATCTCCATTTGCTCTGGTATTTATTTCTCTTGTTCCAATCACCTTCTTTGGTAATAGTCCATGAAGTCCGTGCGATGGTTCCAACATATCCTCAATCAGGGAAGCGCATAGTTTTTTCCTGCGTCCTTCTAATGTCGGTATATAGATTACTTTGGATTAACGGAAGTTCATAGTGACCATGCATGGCCTGGATAAATTTTTCTCAGGGCATGTTTTTGAATTCTTTCTATCTTTTTCTTGACAGACTATGATATAGGAAGCGTGATAATAAAAATAATCTGCATGGACATTTTATCTGCAGTATTAAGTTAACCCAAATAGCATAGGATAAATATCAGGATTTTGGCAGTGGTGGATCCAGCAAAGGTTTTTAAGGGGGTGCTGGGCGAGTAGCCAAACACAACGTACCCAGCATCTACTAGTTTCGTGCATCACCACCACAGCTACCAGTAAGGACCATGAAAGCAATTATTATATCTTATTGGATTCTTCTGAGCCCAATATGGCAAAATATTAAGTCGAGACTTCAATATTGGGCGAGACCGAAGGTCGAGCCTAATATTGAAGTCGAGACTTAATATTTTGCCATATTGGGCGAAGATGAATCCAATAGGAGTTTTATTATATCGAACAAAACACTTCTATAACAAAAATTGTCAATAAGCGATAAAATAAATACAACGAGTCTAATACAGCGACAACATTACTACATATATCGGCGGCGAATTTGCTTATTAAAATAACTAAACAAAAAGTTAATAAACCTGTTTTTACAAATATGTGTGCATAAATAAACTCATTTCCATGTATGTTTAAAGGAAATGTGACCTAATTTTAACGAAAAAGATAATATTACTAACTTTTAGGCTGTTGCAAATAAATAAATTTCGCGAAGACAAGTTTTCCCGCGCTTTTATAATTTTAAACAAAACTGGTAGAAAAAACTGTATTAATGTCCCAAATTCTTTTCATTATTCTGCCATATCGTTTGTCGTATGTTTGAAATTGACAAAACATCTGAAAAGGGTTGAAAAACCATGAAAAAAGCCACAATTCGCAACTATCCAATAGGTTCCTGTCCAATATCGTAAAATATTGGATCGGCACGTGACCCTCTCAACGATTACTGATTGGTTAAGTGCGCGTGAGTGTATAATAAATGCGTTTAGTTTGCCAAACTAACCAAAATATATGCGTACTAGGTCAGCGAGAGGCAGTGGTGGTGGATGCCAATTCCAAACCTCGCTATTATTAAAAACAGCAAGAGATTGGAGTAGCAAGACTAATCATATATCCAAATTTTCATGCCAGAAGCTAAGTGGTACAAGTCGCTTGCTTTTAGCCGATCCTTGTAGTTTTACAATCGAATGGTTGGTTTAAGATGAACTTTGTTGCACGACGCTGTACTCGTTCCACTTCCTTGATTAATAGTCTGAGGCGCCCAAATCTGGGTGGCGTAGCCAAGGTGTGGTAGTACAATTGCTATAAGAACAGACATCTTCTTGTTCTACGATTTCTTATTTCCTTTGACGATCTTGTGAGAAAACCCAAAAGTTTATTTGTTTCTGAGCTCTGTTCAACAACTTGCGCATGCGTTGTTCCAGGTCAATTCACTCGATACCCATACACCAAGATCCTTTTCTTGGTTCACAGCAGTGAGTAGTGAATCGTTAAAAGCGTGAGTAGTGAATCACTATAAATCTGAATGTAAATCCCCGATTTTGTGAAAGAGAAAATGGAAATTTTCCCCATTTGAATATTTCATTGCTTTTTAATTCTTATTTTCATTATCAAATACTTATAATGTTAGACGTTTGCAGCAAAATTAAGAATTCTTAGACGGATAACAAACTTCGAATATATCAAACATTTTTGCCCTCCCCCCTTGCACCCATGTTGACCAAGGCCAACAGGGGTGCACACCCCCTTCAAATCCACCACTGAATTTTAGGCTAAACTCGATATACACCAACTAATTGTAGAAGGGTTTGTACATTTGAAGTTTCTATCTCCAAAACCCTTCTAAACGATTAACCCAAATGGTGTTATTTCTACCGGGTGTCCCAAAAAAAACTGGGCACTGTTTGATTTCATGTAACGTAAAAGCTATAAAAGCTATCGCAATGACATAAAGATCATTGCATTCAGAAAGGCCTAACTTTCTGCGCTATCGATGTTTGAACGTTGAACTATAATTAACAAATATAAAACATTTTCCGTGTTGATATACAGTTATATCAACACGAGTGGAAATTGGGAAACCGAGAAATTGTGTGGAAACACGACGCCCGAAGGGCGGAGTGTTTTCACGCAATTTCGAGTTTTCCCAACTTCCACGAGTGTTGATATAACGATATATCAACACGGAAAAATTGTTTTATATTTGTTTTATAATATAGCAATGTCAAAAGCCCGAAGAATAAGAAAAAATTCCGCGTTTACAAGCGGCGGAAAATTTCCCGTGTTGACATGGAGTTATATCAACATGGCTCTTAGCCAATCAGCGTTCAGAATTTACAAATGCTATATTATAAATCAAAATCTAAGTTAGTCTTTTCTGAATGCAATGATTTTTAGTGCATTGCGATAGCTTTTATAGCTTTTACATTACATGAAATCAAACAGTGTCCAGTTTTTTTGGGGAAACTCGGCAGGATAGCGCTATCCACCGGACTGTGATTTTTTCATCCGTTGTAAAATGCTTGAAAAGGTATAAAACTACGAAATTATAGATCCCACAATTAATAATCCGGTGCATGCCTGGATGGCGCTTCTGGCCATCGTACAACCTACCCCAGAAAATTTTAAGCAGAGTGTTTTATATAGCGTTTGTAACTTCGATCTTTTTAGAGCTGGACCAATGAGGAAATAACAGATGACAATGAATTATACGATGATGATTATATTTCGGTAGAACCTTCAAGTGTTACCGATCTACAACTCTCGTCATCGTGTCTCTTACTACAACACCATAAAGACTTCATACGCTGTCTTCCCGTGCATCTCTCTAAGTTTGTTCTAAGTTACTTAGATAAAGCAAGCTTGGTGAACTGTTTATGCATTAGTAAACATTGGAGGATGTTGTGCGAGGAAGTTCAGCAAGATGTCTTTGTCCATCAGATTATGATGGAAGAAGTTATGATGATGCAGGTGGGTTTATGTTCACAGCGGT
>CACRXK020012261.1:0-15349 GCA_902702795.2 Paramuricea clavata
GTTATGAGCAGAAATACTTGACCCCAAACGTCGGGCTATATATCAAATTGAAGCTATTGAAAATTGCTATTCGGTGTGGAAATTTCAAGACTTCAGCGAAAAGAAAAATATTTAAAAAATACAAAAACAACTGCAAAACGGCAAATTATCGGTAATTATGTTTGTAGTTTTTCAATATTTCCCTTTTAGCTAAAGTCTTGAAATTTCTACACCAAATAGCGTGTTTCAATAGCTTCAATTTGATATATAGCCCAACGTTCAGTGTTGAGTATTTCTGCTCATAACTCAGAAAAACTAAAATGCACTGGCTTCAATTCCCCCCCCCTGAGTTAGCCTTCCAGTTTATTTATAGTTCAATGGGGGTGAATAACTCTCGTAAGCGCACTGGCTAGGAACATGGCAACGCCGTTGCAACGGTTCGTGCCTATAGTATCAACGCATGCGCCATCGTCTTCGGGAAGTGGAATTCGTTGCCGAATCAGACTCTTTGAGAGTTGTTTCATTGGACGCCTTTATTGTATGCCTGCATGGGGTGCCATGGATATGATCTTATACCAGTTATAGCATTTGAATCCATCGCAACCAAAACGCAATTAGGATCAACAATAGCGTTGTCTTCATCCTGAATTTCGAGTTCACAATCGTGACAGTTAACTTGTGTGACTGTTAATTCGAATATCTTAACGCTGAAGATACAAGTCCGATTCAGTTAGATTGACAGTTTGAATAACTCATGCCTGAGTACAGTCTTTAAATACAACACTAAGTGATCTCATTCGCATGTGGAACATTGATTTTTTGATAAACGAGATAAGAACATGGCAAAGATTGACATAGAGTTCGAATGTTATCAGTTTACTGCAAAGATAAAAATTGAGATAGGCCGGTGGAACATTGTGAAAATACTTGTGGGAAATGTTTGAACGGCCTTCACATTGAATAGAAGTAGAAAAAATCGGTTTCCTTTTGGAAACATAAAATATCACTGCGAAGATGAAACAAAAGATCAACAGGAACTGTATAAGATTGTAAAATATCGACGTAATACTGGTACAATACAATGTAGGAGAGCCTATACATTGAATACGTGAAATTCTTTTGAAAGAAAATGTGGCTTCTTATAAAGGCATTAACTCCCCGACAAGGGCTTATTCGCTTGTTCACATTTTCTAGTGTAAATACATCTTCAGATGACTTTATTTATTAACATGGCTACATGTGGAACATTGAAAAAAGATGTTATGAAATGATGAGATAAGATGTTGTGTCCTTTTTCATGAGATGATTATGAACAACCCTTCAAGACTTAATGATGTCGATTGGGATGCTCAAAATTTTGATATTTACCCATATACTTTAGAATAGCATCACTAAAAATGCATGAACTTGTGGTTACTACTCGACAACTAGACTCTGCAGTAGCTCAGGTGGTTAGAGCACTGTACCGGAATCGCAAGGCCACAGGTTCAATTCCTGTGAGAGGGAATTTACATGAAATCTTCAGATTTTTCAAGAGCCTATATATCTATTGAATAGAAGAAATCCTTTTGCAGCTAGAAAATCCGCCTTCCTCACACGTAAAAATAGAATATCAAGAGACCACATTAACAAGTATATCAATTCTCTTTGAACAAGATGAAAAGTTACATATCTTATCTATAAAGATATAGGCTGGTGGAACATTACAGAACATCTTTATCTAATGTACAATGTAGTAGATTTTTGAAGGGCTAACATAATCAAGAAAAGAACTTTCCTTATTGAAGCACTTCTTTAATAAACAGTTCATTTTCAAAACGTAACAATAACTCTTTCTTTGTAATGACGATATCGAGAGTATACGTATATTTCACAAATGAGATCATAAGTGAGAATCAGAGATTGACAAATCTCTGAAAGCAGGTTTATACTGACGAAATTCTTTGGTCGAAGTGTATAAATTTCTATAGTACCCGAAAGACAACGACAGCGTTTTCTTCAAAAGTTGAAAGTCCGAAAATGAAACGCGTGCAGTATTTCAAAACACGTTCAATAAAAAATTTCAATTACAATTACAATTACAAAACATGAGATACAGAATTAAATATTCGCTGATAAAATATTCCAGTGAAAGAACTAAAGAACGCAAACAAGAAACTATGCTTATTACCCCATATCTAAGCTGTGGTGAGGGTTGTTAATTAAGCCCCGTTTACACTACGCTCGATGTTTGGTACCGTACCACTTTTTTGGTACTCGGACTACCTAAATAGGTAGTCCAAAAACCAAAAAAAGTGGTACGGGTACCAATTTTATCCATACCGTACCAAAAATTGAGCGTTGTATAAACGGGGCTTTAGTGTGGAGTTGCAACTCGGTGAAAATGATTTAGCAATAATCGCTTTAGCTAAAGTTTGTTAAGCAAAGTTAAGGCAAATCAGATAATATCTTCCATAATGTCATCTATATTTAGCGTATATGATCATCACATTGATCAGATAGCCTGCTTATTGATTGTCTAATCTTTTGATAACAAACCTTGTTAATGTTCCACAAGTCGATGAGGTAATGTGAATTTGCATATTTAATAAGATTATCATAGATAATCATTGGATAATCATAATATTGATTAGATCAGCATCTTATTGTTCATCTCATTCTTTGATAACAAAGTTTGTCAATGAAAGAGGTCATTTGATATTGTATATTTAAAAGTGTATCATAGATAACCATTTTGTAGATTAGATCACCATCTTATCAATCATGTTATCTTTTGTTAACCAACTTTTTCAATGTTCCACAAGTTGACAGTTGATGAGATCATGCGACACTGTATACTTAAAAGGAGCGTACGTTAGGGTTAAGATCTAAGTTCAACAGCGTTCAGGACATCGAATATGGAAACCAAACTGTTTTCTATCATTCTCTGTTTGTTAGCATTGGAGGCGACCGGCTCAAGTCTGAAAAACCTAACATCAATTCAACATGGTACGGAAAACGCATCCGCAAGGTCGGCGCCAATATCGCAACCGCCACCAGTTGTTCGATTTGATTTTGATGCCTATGGCACACTAATTTTCACCATAATTTACAATCGCATTTTAGTGGCCGAAAAAAGAAACCAGTTTGCTTTTCTGATGATTGTTCGCAGTGAAGCAAAACGGTTTGAAGTCCCGGGTAATTTGGCCAATTTGCTACAAAGTACTAATTACTTACCATCTTTGAAAACAGACGGTGTATACCCTCCGAACGCGCGATCGAATCTGGTCATTGCGGGAGTGGGAAAAAAGCCTCGTGGTGCGAGTGAACTTGCCTACCACGCCGAGAAGAAGCTCATTAACTCCATGCCCACAATGGATAGATATTATGATGAGGCGTACGGCTTAATTTGCCCGTGGCTTATTATGCTTGGCTCAGCTTATGATACCTGCTGTGGATGCAGTATAAGGGGTAAATAACACGATAAACTGGAAATAGTTTACAGGCGTGCCACTAGAAAACTGACACGGCAAATATTGCACTAGCAACACCGCGATCCAAACACCCGCGCGTATTTACTGCTTGTATTGAAAAAATTGGAAATAGTATTGTCTTCACGAAGTTCTAGCAAAAGGTTTATGGAAGACTACGAGAGTTTAAAGTCAGGATAACTTCCATTTGTTGCAAGGAAAAAGCGGTGAAATTCAGCCGTTTCCTTATAGTAAACGCTTTTCTTTTCCCGTGTTTACTCCTATTATTCCCGCCATTTCTGTATACTCGCGCATGCACTTTATACGTTTGACCGCGGGGTTGGCACTGGCAATACATTCTTGTTGAACGCTTTGGGCTTAGAGCATAGAGAGCTGTGGGATTTGTAAACAAGGGAATAAGACAAAGCAAAGCATTTTTCTTGCCCTCCAGATATTGTTATGTAAAGTGTTTTTATGTGAGCTGCAAAGAACTGCAAAGGGCCTATTGTATATACATAATTTATACATAATTTATACATAATTTATACATAATTTATACATAATTTATACATAATTTGCTGTTTCACAACAGGTTACCAGAAGTGTGCACAGCGTTTCGTCGCGGAAAAAGAGAAATATGTTCGACAGACAACTTGCACAAACATTATTTGGTTCGTGTACGTTGGTGAGGTTCGCAAGTGGTCAGACTGGCAACAGGCACTGCTGTTGTACACTAGGAATAATATTAAGACGTTTGCCCTCTTGATCTAGAATCGGGCTAAAAACCAACCCATGTTTTAAAATAAAAATCCTTACTATGAAAACCTAAAAACAACATTATTCTAAAGGCCTGTTTATATGAGCCTGATTTGCGGAATAAAGGTTCACGTGACCTATATAAACATATACAACAATGTTATATAAACCTACTGCGTCTTCAACAAACTGCAGGCTGTATTACGACTTTAAAAGTGTCTGTTTAGGGCTTTTAATGTTAACTTTTTGTTTGTACTTTCCAATTATGCCGTTCAATATTATATTGCAGGTCAAAACCGGCCATCCCAATGGACCTTTAACTAAAATTTTGATCTAGACAAGTCTAGACAAAAATTTCATCACAGCTTGAAAGAGCATCACACAATTAGTAATATTCCGAAGTTGCATTGCGAAATGTTGTAAAATGCGGATAATATCATAGAGATTATAAAAACACTAGAGGAGGCATCGTAATCTCGCGTCAGTCAAAGAAAGGGAACGCAGCTATTGGGGGGGCAAAGAATTAAAATGCTAAAATAAGAGCCAATTTGAGCCAAAATCTCTAAATGCTTGTTTATGGCAGTTAAGTAGTCCCGTTTTAATTTTTACCAAGCATTTTTACCTCAATTTGGTCAATAACACATTTTTGAGAGCGCTCCGAAATAATGCTGATGTCAGCAATTTTGATCTTTTCGGGAGGAATTAATCGTTTAAATTCAAAATTTGGGGGGAATTTTTGTAGTAATGACATGCAAAACATGTAAAATACCCAGTTTTGTGACTCTTGTTTTAATTTTTTTCTGGTTTCAAGTGTAACCCAAAAATTGTGTGGCGTTCATCATGGATTTCAATTTGCACCCCATTGCCGCGTTTCCAAATTTCACCCTCGATGCCCCCTCTAGTGTTATTTATAATCTCTATGGATAATATAGCCTTGCGAAGTTTGCCGTTTTTCAGTCATTTTGTATTACGCACGGGAAATTGATACCCCAATCGGGTGTTGGGGTATCAATTTCCCGTTTGTAATACAAAATTACTGAAAAATGCAAATTTCGCAAGGCTATATTATCCGCATTTTACAACATTTCGTAACGAAACTTTGGAATATTACTAATTTTGTGATGCTCTTTCAAGCTGTGATGAAATTTTTGTCTAGACTTGTCTAGATTAAAATTTTGTTCATTAAGGAATAGGTCCATTAGCTGTCGGAACATTTTATCCCAGTTGACTAAGATTCCACTTAGGGCAAGGTAAGGTCTCACCCAGCCAAGCTGGCTGTTTCTCATAAGAATACAATTAGAACCACACTCAGGCGAGTGCAAACTGGTCACAGACACGTTTTATAGGCATGGCGGGTGAAGCCACTGTGTGCAGGCTACAACTAAACAGGAAACCACGTAATCCAGGGTACGGTTACTCGTACGGACCTCATACGAACAGGCCTTTATTGAAGGATAATGGCAACACAAAATTTTATAATGGTAATGCAAATTTTTTATCTTGACAGCCAATGATCAATATGAACCCGAAACACTTTTTTGTTGTTGCTATTTCATATTTTGAATTGAATAAAAACATTTAAAACAACTTTTGATTGTTACACAGTAACTTGAAAGGAATTTTAATTTAACCCCACTCCTGACGTCATCAAATCCAAGATGGCGGATAGCTCTTTGCCACTGAACTATATAACAGCTCTTTGCTTTCAGTTAAAATATTTCGAGAGTTAAGTTGTTTCAAATGAGACAATAAAATTTTTTGTTGTCACTGTCTTTCAAGTACAGACTGCAATATGCATGTAAAAATTAACTCAAAATAGCATACAGTCCATATATAAAAATCTGTGTGTAAAAAAGGAAGTGACTATACGCGGTTTTCAGCAAGTTCGCCAGTGGCGTAGCTGGTGGGTGCGAATCTCAATGAGTACATTTTCGTTCTTTTTCGCGTTTTCTTTAAATGTTTCAAGCTTATTTCCAACAAATTTTAACTTTCTAGTTTTATAGCTAGGGATGGGTTTGATATATTTTATAGAAATCTGAATATCTAAAGATTTAACCTTAATTCGTATTGCAAGTCCTGCTGGACAATTTTGATATTTTCAAAACCCGTGGTCCAGCTGCCGGTCGCATAGTCACTTCGAAAAAAACAAACAAGAAACTATTATTATTCAGCAAGAATACAAACAAGATATATTGTAAAGTAGTTATTTGTTATAAAGTTATTGTAAAACTCAGTGACGAAGCCAGCCCGACAATTTGGCCATGCTATGCAAATATTTCCGTGTTCATACACCGTGAAAACAATCAATTTGTAAAGAAATCAATGATGATGATTTAAAATTTGCATAGCATGACCAAATTGTCGGGCTGGCTTCGCTACTGGTAAAACTTGTATTTTAAGTTGCTGCAGAACTTGTATTCAGTTACGTACTATTTAAAGTAGACACCAATAAATCAGTATATATGGAATGTAACATTTTTATGAAGCACATAGTTTTTTTCTTCTGCAACGCAAACTTATTATCCAATGCCAATGGCGTGTGCGGTGATGCTATAGGCGCAGAATAGAGACTTTACAGAAGGCCGGAAGTTCAGGGGGTGAACATCTCTCTTAAGCGTACTGGCACAGAATAAAGACAAACAGAAGGTCGACTTCTTGGTTTTTCCTATGATTTTGGCGTAACCGTAATTCGTAATCAAAATGCTGACGCCATGGTCCTAGCCAGTGCGCTTTCACCCCATGATAATATTCAAAATGGCGGACGTCCAGGGGGGGATTCCTCTCATAAGCGCACTGGCTAGGACCGTGGCGTCAGCATTTCGACGACGAATCATGGCGTGGGAGCGGTTACGCTTTTTTGGCTGAGTCAACCTTCTGTGTGTTTTTCTTCTATGGTACTGGCTAGTGAGTGCATTTGGATGACGAATCATTGCGAATCATGGCATGGCAGCATCGTTCAATGGACAGCAGTTACGTAAGGCCTCTATAAAGCTTTGCTATCCAGATGATCGTGATACGCGGAAAAGTACTGGCACTAGTTGTCAAATAGAAATCCATTTTATGATTAAAGCAACTGAATATCTCCTGTAATATACTTTATTTCGATTCCATATTTTTGTCAAAGCTATAGTTCTCATAACCAAACATAATTACAGAATTTCAACTAGTTTCATAAAGAATAACGAAAGATATGATTGACTGAATACATCAAAATGAATTTCTATTCGGACAACCCTTTCTGAGCGCCGATTGGCTAAAATACGAACACAAGATCACCTGGATTGCCAGTGTCTTTGTTCAGGCAAAATTATTGTGGACAGCGCATGCGTAAGTAGAACTGTCCTTGTAAAACAGCAATTTTACCTCTCCCCCTCCCCGGTCCAAAGTTGAAAGCTTATAAATTGATTAGCTAAAAGGTATGTGAAATACAATGTCACAACTAACATTGGACGGGGGGTGGTGGTTGGGGAATACAAAGATGCCAATTTAGCACGCCACCTACAGCACAGAATAGAGATCTTACAGAAGGCCGACTCGGCCAAAAAAAGCGCGTAACTGCTGCTACGCCACGATGTCCCTAACCAGTACACCATTTTGATTATTTTCAGGGGGTGAATACCTCTCGTAAGCGCACTGGCTAGGAACATGGAGACATCATTCCACGGTTAGGCTTTCTGTAAAGCCGGTTTTTCACTAGCGATTTTTTCGCGCGAAGCGACATTTTGCTATTGTTTTAGAGCTCTCAGCTGCAACCATCTGGAACAAATTGACCAAAGACAAAAGAATAAATTCGCTTCGCGGGAAAAAAATCGCTAGTGGAAAACCGACTTAAGGTCCATACAGACCGCGAACGCGACTCGACAACGCGACGCGAATTTTCAGTTTTTAGAAACAAATAAAACCGTCAACGAATAAAAATTTTACAAGATATGCAAATTCGCGTCGCGTTGCCAAATCGCGTCTGGGGTGTATGGACCTTTAAGGTCCAGATTCGACAACGCGACGCGATTTTTTTTTTTAGTTTTCGAAAGTTAATAAAACAGTCAATGAGAGCAAATTTTAAAAGATATGTAGAGCAAATTATCAAAGTTATCGGTCAGTAAAAATCGAAAAATCGCTTCGCGTTGTCGAATCGCGTCCGGTGTGTCTAGACCTTTAAGGCCCACACAGACTGGACGCGATTCTGCAACGCGACGCGAATTTTCAGTTTTCAAAAACAAATAAAACCGTCAACGGTTTTGGGGCTGTCAATTTCCCGTTTGTAATCTAAAATGACTGAAAATTGCAAATTTCGCAAGGCTATATTTTCCGCATTTTACAACATTTTGCAACGAAACTTTGGAATATAACTAATTTTGTGATGCTCCTTCAAGCTGTGATGAAATTTTTGTCTAGACTTGTTTAGTTCAAAATTTAGCCTATTACGCAAATGGTCAATTGATAAGAACGAAGTAACATGTGGACTATTTCTCTAAAGCTTTCGATACTGTACATTACGAAATTTTACAATCCAAATTATGTAGATATGGAATACGAGGAATTCCACTGCTCTGGTTTCGAGATTATTTAACTAATCGCTACCAACATGTAAAGATTGATAACGTTGAATCTGAACAGCAAAAAATGACATGTGGAGTCTCTCAAGAATCAACATTGGGGTCTTTGCTGTTCATATTGTATATAAATGACATGTTTTATTGTTCAAAAAAACTTTCTTTTCGAATATTTGTTGACGATAAAAATATATATTTTATTCATATATATCTATAAATGAAATTGAACAAGTAATGAATGATGAACTACGATTCATTCATAAGTAGGAATATTTTACTAAAAAATTATAATCTTACAAATTCTCAAACTGATTTGACTCAATAATCACCTTTGTAATAATACTAATATACAGTATTTGAGTATTGTAATATATAAATAAAATTTCGATGAACTACAACAAGACTAACTATATGTAATTACATCTACAAAGAAGAAAATACGTCATAGAATGTGTTTTACTGTAAATATTTAGGTGTTTATATAAACAAAAAAATTACACTGAAAGTATATCCAATAAAACATGTTCAATAAAAAAATTCTAAAAAAAACTAGATATATTACACCGATTTAAAGATACTTAAACAATTTGCGAGGGGCAATTCACTCCAAAAATCCCGTACACTTCGTCAAAAAATCCGGAAAAAATCCAGAAAAAATCCATGAAATCCTCAAAATCCGCTGAATCCATCAAAATCCAAAAAATCCTTCAAAAATCCACAGAAATCCTTCAAAAATCCACAGAAATCCTTCGAAATCCTTAAAAAATCCGCAAATCCACAAAAAATATATGAAGTACTTGGTGTAATTTACTCGTAAAGGTTCTTTGCCACGTTCAAAATGGCGGACAGCGAAAGCTAAACGCTTAACGTGATCGCTGTCATTATATTACGTAATTATTGGACCACTCTACATTTCCATTTATACGCTCGAGTATACGCTAAGTTTTTTTAGCCTATTACTACTAAATATGTGTTCTTGTTACAATGACGTTATGTCGTAAAATATAATTACAAAACCAAAAGTTATTCACCATTGTCTTTTACTGTTTTTGAAAGAATAAAGAACTTGTTTGAATTTTAAACAAAATGACTGCATGTCCAGCCTTCGTTAGTTTCAGAAGGCTGTGGTCATAGTCCCAGTCCTCTGCTCGACCCTGACGTCCTGGCATAACGTTGACATCGTACAACTTAAGATTATTTGTTCAAAACGTTACCTAGCTCTATAACTCTATAACTAAAAAAAATGCAGAAAAAATCCGAACAAATCCGGAAAATCCAAACAAATCCGGAAAATCCAACAGATTTACAAAAATCCAGAAAAAATCCGAACAAATCCGGAAAATCCAGCAAATTTTCTCTTCAAAAATCCGCTAAAAAATCCGGGAAAAATCCGCTAAAAAATCCGCGGATTTTTAAAAATCCGAAAATCCCGTACGCTTTTTTGGAGTGAAATGCCCCTCGACAATTTTATTATTCTTAATAAATTGAGATCCTGTCAGAATGCATGTCTATCTACAAGAAAATGCTATATGCCATATTACAATATCTAAAGTAATATTCCTGTTGTTTTTGGCCAAACTGTCCAGTTTGCCTCCCCGTCCGCGGCTCCGCATGCCATTCGTATACAACACTAGATTTGCTGATAATCAAAATTTCAGTTGACCAAGAGCTTGAATAGCCTCCTCATGCACAGACTTTGTTGGTGGCCAAGAATGGCCAAGGCCTATAGAGCTCGAACTACTAATTTGTGGTGGTCATACATTCAATTTCGTCTCTTCGCAAACATGGCAAGGTATTGATTCTGAAACCTCAAATAATCTATCTCGCTTTTGATCACGGTGCACAACCGCTTATAATGTAATCCATGGTATTTAGTTTTCTGTCATATTTTATGTATTTATCAATCCTTTGCAGTGATATCTTATTATTTCAAAACGAATAAGAAAGCCGGATTACTTCTTTTCAATGTCAAGGCGCTTTCCTACAAGTAGAGACGCGTTTAACAATATTCCACCAGCTAATCTCTAAATGCGCATCCTATATCTTTCATCTTTGCAGTAAACAGACTTTAACTTTCTCAGTGTTGATATATGGATCTTTGCAATGACTTCCACTCTTCCTTTGTCAGTGTTCCCGTGGAACAATCTTCCCGCTCATATCCTTGAATGTATACTTCTATTTCCTCTTTCAAACAAAATCTTTATATCCACTATTGTGGAAGACTTATTGATTGTTCAAAGTGCCCTTCTTAAACCCAGAGTGTTGTTCGTGGGGGTTCCAGAAAGCATGCTACTGCTAACTCGAATTTCTGTAGACAGCGACGGCTGTTAATTCAGTGATATTCATGATAGTGTGGGGACGAAATGGATAATTAAACCTCCTTCGGTCTGTTTACAATATACGGCGAACCAAACATTTTTTGTGCTTTGTTTACACGCCAGCGGCATGTCATGTCAATCACAAAGGCGAAGCCCCTGTCTGGCTGTCTCATTAGTGTAACCACAAAAAATGAAAAATACACGACAGTTTTCATTACTAGTGGCCATGCTCTTAGCAAGTGCCCTACCTGGAACATGTGGCTCTGGGTTAGGATAAACATAGTTAGGAGACTTAAGAAATTGGACCTATTCCATAATGAACAAAATTTTGATCTAGACAAGTCTAGACAAAAATTTCATCACAGCTTGAAAGAGCATTACAAAATTAGTAATATTCCGAAGTTTCCTTGCGAAATGTTGTAAAATGCGGATAATATAGCCCTGCGAAGTTTGCCGTTTTTCAGTCATTTTGTATTACAAACGGGAAATTGATACCGCTTTCTGAAAAAAGGCATCAATTTCCCGCGCGTAATACAAAATGACTGAAAAACGGTAAACTTCGCAGGGCTATATTATCCGCATTTTACAACGTTTCGCAACGAAACTTCGGAATATTACTAATTTTGTGACGCTCTTTCAAGCTGTGATGAAATTTTTGTCTAGACTTGTCCAGATCAAAATTTTGTTCATCAGGGAATAGGTCCATTATTGTAAAGATATATTGTCTATAGGCTAAAGTAGGATTGGTAAGGATTGGATAGGTAAGCGTAATACTTGATGTAACTTGATATAAATATCATTTCATCAATCAATATAATTTCATATTCCAACACCAACGAAATTTTTGTGAACTTGGTAAAAGGATAACAGAATATGTAAATAAGTTAACTGAAATTGCCTAAATAACCTTCAAAGTACTGACTAAGCACAATAAATCACTACGAACATAAATCGTACACGCCCCCCGGAAAGTTTACTGTATGACTGAATGAATGAATGACTGACTGACTGACTGACTGACTGACTGTTTCGTTTGAATTTTCCCCACCATCACAATACTGTGAAGTTTCGAAGAAACTTCACACTAAAAAGGAGGATAAAAGTAGGAGTAGAATTTTATGAAAATATACAAAAAAGTAGGACAAAAGGAATTGTTGGAGATGGAAATAGAACAAAAGGTTTATGTTTGCGTCGCTGCAAAATCTTGCTAATCCACACATATTCCTTGAGAACTTCTCATCTGGGACACGAATAGGGAACTAATTATGACTCCCATCGGTAAATAAAGAGTTAAAACAATAATATAATGATTCCTCAAGCTGTCTTAAAAAGTAGGATTTTATGAGAAAAAGTAGAGAAAATCAAGTAATTTTTAATAAAAAAAAAGGAAAAGTAGGAAAGTAGAAGAACATAACCTGCAATGAATATTTGAGCTAAAATTTGTTAAGCAATGTAAAGGCACTAGGAATCTGATAATATCTTCTATAATGCCATCCCACATGTCATTCCACATGTTATCTATACGATCATTATAATACTTTGTGAAAACACCACGTAAATTTATTACTGCAAAGCTTTCGATCCGTAAGCCCGGATCTTCATCAGTGGTGATGGATGATGGACTTACGACCTTCGTATAAAATGGGACGAAGCAGCCATTTTGGCGATTGATATTCATAAGTTCTCTCGAAAAATGAGGGAGTCGATTGAAATCGAGAAACACAATACTATAGATCAGGAGGGAAAGCCACTAGATTGTACATTAAAGAGAGCACGCCACGTACTAAGTTAATTTCTCTTGTCTTGGATGCGCGCGTGTTAATTAGAATCACTTCACTATGTTTGAAATGGCGTTGGTTGATGTACCATTTAATTAAATTTCAAATGACGCGAGCCAACAGATCACGACACTTTGGTATATAAAAGCACAGAGAAGAGATATACAGAGAGGAAACACGCGGCAAGTTCTGTCACGCCGATATATTAAGTCTATTAACTATAGAAAAATATATTAATTCGCTATTTTATCAAATTTTGACAATGCAGAGGAAAAAAACTATACATATTATAGAAGTATTCATGTTTTTTTTATGCCAGAGTTATATTTTGAGGAATTTATATCATTTGCTGTTTTGTTTTTTTATACATGAGCATCTGAAATTCCCAGCCAGTGCTTTTCACGATTTTAATAAGGGGTATAGGGAAAAAAAACAAACTTTTGCAAAATAAAATGTTATGTAAGCCCGGATCTTCATCAGTGCTAATAATATGTGACTTGTTTAATTCACACGCTCCTTTTAATAATTTATTGAACAAAATTTCCATGGGTATCTCATTTTTTAAAAAAAAGCGATTTTCACCTTTCGAACGGCGTTTTCCCTATCTTTTGCTATGAAATTTCAGCGACGGCACTGGCTGGAAGATTTTGCGTGGCGCGTGGAACGCGTGACACAAAAATTGAGGTTATCGAGTGTCAGTTTCCTCTCTGTATATCTTTTCTCTGTGATAAAAGGGCGTGTGAATTGAACAAGTCACATATTATTAGCATTGATGAAGATCCGGGCTTACGGATCGAAAGCTTTGCAGTAATAAATTTACGTGGTGTTTCCACAAACAACAGTATTATATGTTTTATCGCCATGCAAACCTACAAAGAACTTATATATGATCATTATATTGATTAGATAACCAGCTAATCGATCATCTCATCTTTTGATAACAAATTTGTCAATGCTCCACAAGTCAATGAGGTAATTTGATATTGAATATTTAACAAGATCATTATAGATAATCATCATATTGATTAGATCAGCATCTTACTCATAATCTCATTCTTTGTCAATGGATGAGGTCATTTGATATTGTGTAGATAATCATTTTTCAAATTAGATCACCATCTTATTGATCATGTTATCTTTTGTTAACAGACTTTGTCAATGAATGAGGTCATTTGATATTGTATATTTAGAAGTGTATCATAGATAATCATTAGATAATCATTTTGCAGATTAGATCACCATCTTATTGATCATGTTATCTTTTCTTAACAAACTTTTTCAATGTTCCACAAGTTGACAGTTGATGAGATCATGCGACGCTGTATACTTAAAAGAAGCGTAGTTCTGGGTTAAGATCTTAAGTTCAACAGCGATCAGGACATCGAATATGGAAACCAAACTGTTTTCTATCGTACTCTGTTTGTTGATATTGGAGGCGGCCGGCTCAAGTCTGAAAAACCTAACATCAATTCAACATGGTACGGAAAACGCATCCGCAAGAAGTACGGTCGACATAGATCCGAGCACACAAGGGATGAAACTTCCGAGTACACAAGGGAACATAGATCCGAGCACACAAGGGATGAAACTTCCGAGTACACAAGGGAACATAGATCCGAGCACACAAGGGATGAAACTTCCGAGTACACAAGGGAGCATAGATCCGAGCACACAAGGGATGAAACTTCCGAGTACACAAGGGAGCATAGATCCGAGCACACAAGGGATGAAACTTCCGAGTACACAAGGGAGCATAGATCCGAGCACACAAGGGATGAAACTTCCGAGTACACAAGGGAGCATAGATCCGAGCACACAAGGGATGAAACTTCCGAGTACACAAGGGAGCATAGATCCGAGCACACAAGGGATGAAACTTCCGAGTAGCCAACAGGGTTTTCCAATGCGGGACTATGACCGTGAACTTTACGAACGTATTGAAGGTGCCCTGGGCCAGCAACAACCGTTTTCTTTTCTAATGATAGCAAACAGTTACGACACACGTTTCAATTATCCACAGAAAGTTAACGATGCCCTGGTGAAAAGCCTCGTAGATTTGGGAGCAAACGGAATATTCCCTTCGAATGCGAAATCGAACTTGGTCATTGCGGGAGTGACGAATGACGTATCCGCCAAAATTCCTAATTCCGCCGAGGAAAAACTTGTTTTGAGCATACCTCAAATGATTGGCTATTATGGTGCGCAGTATGTTGACGCGACTGAAACATTATCTTGTCCGTGGATTGTTGTACTTGGCTCAACCTCCGATACCTGCTACACGACAACTCAAGGTAATGTAACAAAACACGAGCACGACAGTACAACTGTCCCTACTATACACACGCAAAAATCGCACATCTTGTAGCAACTGTCAACAAGCTATAACACGCGTCTGTCAACAAGCTATCAACAGCGAGCTTAAGATCTACAACGCGAACTTACGACGCGGACGTCGCATTAAACAAGTTTTATTTTAAAACGATGGCAAATACCATTAAAATATTTTTATCACAGTA
>CACRXK020012262.1:0-15344 GCA_902702795.2 Paramuricea clavata
TTCCCTTTAAAAAATAAGTAAATTCATAAATAAGGTTTATATGCTTATAGTTTGAACATTTTCCAATAAGATAAGTCTAAGTTAGTTAAGTTATGAAGATTCTTAAACTTGATCAACCGAGCATATAACCGACTTGAAAAGTACGGCAACGCCCTGAATAAACAAAGATAGAGAGCTGGTACGAAAGTTCGAAAGTACACCACCTCGGTGCTGATTGGTTGGACTTGAATCACCCCACATTTGTAGTCACATGCACAAAGTTCCCCTCGACCGCTAGTATAGTATAAAAGGAAGTGGCCAGCAAAAAGATTCCAGAACTAGCAGAGAATGTAGAACTATCAGATGCAAAACTAGCAGGAAATGCAAAACTAGCAGGAAATGCAAAACTAGCAGGAAATGCAAAACTAGCAGGAAATGCAAAACTAGCAGCGAATGCAAAACTAGCAGCGAATGCAAAACTAGCAGGAAATGCAAAACTAGCAGGAAATGCAAAACTAGCAGGAAATGCAAAACTAGCAGAAAATGCAAAACTAGCAGGAAATGCAAAACTAGCAGGAAATGCAAAACTAGCAGGAAATGCAAAACTAGCAGGAAATGCAAAACTAGCAAGGAATGCAAAACTAGCAGAGAATGCAGAACTAGCAGAGAATGCAGAACTAGCAGAGAGTGCAGAACTAGCAGAGAATGCAGAACTAGCAGAGAATGCAGAACTAGCAGGGAATGTAGAACTAGCAGAGAATGCAGAACTAGCAGAGAATGCAGAACTAGCAGAGAATGCAGAACTAGCAGAGAATGCAGAACTAGCAGTGAATGCAGAACTAGCAGGGAATGCAGAACTAGCAGAGAATGCAGAACTAGCAGAGAATGTAGAACTAGCAGAGAATGCAGAACTAGCAGAGAATGCAGAACTAGCAGTGAATGCAGAACTAGCAGAGAGTGCAGAACTAGCAGAGAATGTAGAACTAGCAGAGAATGCAGAACTAGCAGGGAATGCAGAACTAGCAGTGGACGCAAAGTAAAGCAGAAACTCAGAATAAGAAAACAGAACGAAACTCAGAACGAATTAGAACCGTAATAAATAAGCTTAACGATTCCGTTCCTCACGTATTAATTAAAGACGATACATAACAACTGGTGGAGGATCGGCCTGATGAACGGGTCTTGACACCCATACACTGCATACGTGTCAGTTTTATTTGTACCTCAACCAACAACACTATCAACGCCTGTACTAACACCTCCAACTACCAAAGACGCCTATACATGACCTGAAACGACGGTCTCTTACACCTCGCCAAAAGCGCGGTCAGCATTCAATTTTCAGCACCGAGGTGGTGTACTTTCGAACTCTCGTACCAGCTCTCTATCTTTGTTTATTCACGGCGTCGCCGTACTTCTCAAGTCGGTTATATGCTCGGTTGATCAAGTTTAAGAATCTTCATAACTTAACTAACTTAGACTTATCTTATAGGAAAATGTTCGAACTATAAGCATATAACCCTTATTTTATGAATTTACTTATTTTTTAAAGGGAACTTACCGAAGTAAGCTTTTGATGACGTAATATTATAATTGAATGACCGAGTGTTATCTAGCTTGGGATGACCAATTTTTAAGCCTAGAGTCTGTCCACGTGAAAGGTCAATGTTCATGAGACCTCAGACAGCTGCTCTTTTTAATAAACAAATCTGCTCACAAGATAAACTATAGGAAACAGGTCAATCACAACATCACATCTTCGCATATATAACGGCTGCTAGTCGAACAAACTGTCATAGCCTAATGGAAGGAATAATGAATGTTTTCCGAAGAACCGAAATATATTTATTTTACTTTGATTTGTGGCAAAATATCTATTATCTCCTCTCATTATGCTTAGGATAATATTTGCTTGCACGAACCTTTCACCTGCGTTCAAGCAAATATCTTCTGTTATTTTATTTTTAACCTAAAACTTTATATATAAGTGAGAGTGTTCCGTAACAATATAATAAAATTAAAAAAATGAGAGTTTAGATAGTATAAGAGATAATTATGCCTGCATAAAATTCAATAAGTTTTGCTCATATTGCTGTAAATATGGCGTCAAATTTAAAGCATTATTCATAATTGTATTCTTGGGTTTCAATCACGTGATGTTTTAGGATAATTTGACTCAAGTGGGGGTCAATCATTGAACTGAGGTCAAATAAAACAACAAAGAAACAAAATGGATGTCTATGCATCGTATGTAAATGAGTTATGCGGCTATTATAAAAGCCAATATAAAACAATATAAAAGCCGTCATTTACCCCTGACACAGACCCTTGACAGTTGACGCCCACTTGAGTAGATGTGACGTCATAAGAAACCGGAGAATTTTAATTGACAATTTTTTACTCATCCGTCAGACGCACTTAAAAAGGTAGCTATAACTGTAGAAACTATAATAGAAAATAATACTATTACTTCAATACATTCATTTTGAGAAGCACGCCAAACAGTTTTTGATTTTGAACGCTTTTCATCGCTAATGCCTCTTAACAATTTTGAAGGTTTTATGCACAGCGGGTGTGATAATTTAGCTACAATAAGCAAGTGGTAAAAGTGATTTTAAAAATGGCAACTACAAGTTATAAATCGAGGGGTGTATCACTTTAAAAAATCTCCTTAAAAAATCTGTATAAATCCCTAAAAATTAAAATCTGGGGCCCATTGTTCGAAAGTCGGTTAGCTTAATCCTGGGTTAGTATAGGTAATCATGCGATGGCGAGTACAATTAGGGATTAATAGTACGAGTGATGTTTGGAAATTTTGCCAAAATTGGACGAGCCGCCGGGGCGAGTCCAATTTGGCAAATTTCCAAACATCGTGAGTACTATTAATCTCTAATTGTACGAGCAACATCGCATGATTACTTGTTTATTATTAGCATGACAAAATTGGATACGTACTTCTCAATGTCAACATCATATTCTCTCGTCAAAGCCCAGTTCTGTCACACTTTCACCCAAAATTTGGTGCTTTAGTTTGTATTTTCATTTAGTTCTTTTGTTCAAGCAAAATTTGGTGCTTTTGTTCGTATTTTCATCTAGTTCCTTCACGGCAATTTCATTTCACGCTTGTGTTTAAAATATCTTTCCGCCATTTTGTTTGTTTTGGGAAAATCATTAATTGTACTGCAGTACAATTAATGAAATAACTGTACTCCTCTCAACCAATCAGCATCCAGTAATTTTGTCATGCTAATAATAAACGTTATAAATATGGAAATATTTTCTATATATATAGAAACGTTACGGAGATACTTCAGGGTTAGCGCTAATCCAGCTTTGAACAACCGGCCCCTGTATCAAAGCCCTAAAAATTCCAAAAAATCTCGAAAAATCCCAAAGGATTTTCGAAATCCATAAAATCTCGAGCACTTTCTTCGAGTGATACAGCCCTCGTTAGAAATCATACGTACGTGCATGTGAGGTTTCATCACTTTCCAGTGGAGTGCATTAGAAACACTATTATAAAACAGCAGAAAAATTGAAATTATTTCATTTCCGAATACTTTATAATCAGTTTCCATGTCATTTTTGGTGAATGGATACGATCATACGAAATAAAACCGTATACAGAGAGGCCAACATGAAGTAATCTATTTACTTATGGGAATTATGCATATTTGATTAATAAAAAGTATTGGACATATTGTGTATTTTATTTGAGGTATGATTTCGAAGTTTTATCATTGTATACAGAAGCCAGATTGCTATTTATATACAAGTACCTGTTATTGACACCAAAATTTATGGACTTCACATATAAAATTATCCCCATACAATGCATAATGCCATGCACTGCATATCTCTATATTGTATGCTACAATTAATTATGGGAATACAGTAGTTCACATGTACAATGTATATTTAACCGACGTATCTGCCAGCAAAACTCATTTATCTGCCAATGCACCTACGAAGCGCAAAATATTTATGAGCGGTCTTTACAAACAAGGCGATCCTGAGAAACGAGGTCATGGCGTATTGGATATACCTGAATGGCTAGGAGGGTCCTAGGCAGTGACGAAACTAGCCATGGTAACTGGTCATGCTATGCTAATAAAACTGCATCTAACTAAGGAGTGGTGCCTAAATTACTTTGAATTTATACTCGAGTAAAAGTAGAAGTAATGGACCTTTCCCCTTGTAACTAAAATTTCGATGTAGACAAAAATTTCATCACAGCTTGAAAGAGCATCACAAAATTAGTAATATTCCAAAGTTTTGTTGCAAAATCTTGTAAAATGCGAATAATATAGCCTTGCGAAGTTTGACGTTTTTCAGTCATTTTGTATTACAAACGGGAAATTGACATCCGATTCGGGCGTTGGGGCTGCAATTTCCCGTTTGTATAATGAAAAATGACTGAAAACGTCAAACTTCGCAAGGCTATATTATTCGCATTTTACTAGATTTTGCAACAAAACTTTGGAATATTACTAATTTTGTGATGCTCTTTCAAGTTGTGATGAAATTTTTGTCTAGATCGAAATTTTAGTTATAAGGGGAAAGGTCTATTAAGAGGAGATTTTTTTGTATGTTACGTAACACACGTTCAAAACTAATACGTATAATATATCACTTGAGGTTATGATAAAATTCAAAAATTTTATTTTTTGATACGTTTCTCAATCGGCAAACAAACTTAAAATTATGTTTAGTGTTTTATCTGTAAAATAATGCTAAAATGAAGAGATTCTAAATGATATGCCAAAGAGAAAATGATGTCTGAAGTTCAGTACGTTTTGCTTATATGACTGTAAATATGGCATAAATTTTTAAGCATCACTGATAATTGTATTTTAATTGACAATTTTTAACTATTATTTTATGTTTCTCAACCGGCAGATGCATTTAAAAAGGTAGCTAACTCTATAAACTAGAGAATAAAGCTAAAACAAAGTAATTTTGAGAGGGACGCCAAAAAGATTTTAGATTTTGAACACTTTTCATTGCAAATATATACGTGACATTGAAAAAAATTGCCTCTTAACAATAAAACGACTTGAGTAAGAGTAAAAAGTACTGGAGGCAAAACGTACTTAAGTAAAAAGTACAAAGTATCCTTAAAAAATACTTGAAGTACAAAGTAAAAGCAATTTCCATTGTTCAGAGTGTAGGGACTTCTCCATTCATGGATTGAGATACAAAAAACACAGCACATGCATTATAAACATACAATATTTCACGGCATGGTCTACTTTCCAGACCCCTTTGAAGATATAAGAAATTCATTAAATAAATAATGCTTATAAGTAAGTCACAAACGAGAGATCCCAAACGCAAGTAGAGGTCCTATTACCTATCCCAAATTAAAATAAATCGTGAATAAATTACGTAAAATTAAACAAAAGTTAGAAAGTAACGAAATACTTCGCCACAAAATGAAAATAACGAAGTAAAACGTTACTTCTTAAAATGACTTCGTTCCAAATAAAAGTACTGCAGAAAAAGTTTACTTTGTTACATGTTCACTTCTACTCAAGTACAGTAACCAAGTACATTTACTTCGTTACTTGACACCACTGTAACTAAGTTAAAGACAATACAGTTGTAAAGGTTTGAATAATACAAATCATTAAAAATTTCCTTACATGACCTGTTGCTATGTCTAGCTTCGCCACTACTCCTGGGGCATGCTCACCCGGAAAATTAAAAGTCCACAATGGCTATTTCTTGCGTTTTCAAAGTGACATGTGGTTTTGCTTTTGCCTTAAATATCTGTATGGGCAGCGTAATTTAAGAATTGCCCATTATCCGTGAACTTCAACCTTTGACTGTATATGATATTAACAATTCTGGATATCACAAAAACACCATTCAGTATACTTTAATTTATTATTAAATCGCCGATTTAAAATCCGATTAAGTTGTTATCCTTTTCTGTGCATATACCGGGTGTCCCAAAAAAAAGTACTCCGGTTTGATTCGAAATAACTTCTAAACAAGTAAAACTTTTAAAGAGAAATAACTTGCATCAAATAGAGGAAGGACTAACTTAGATTTTGATATATTACAGTTGTATTTCACTTAAAAATTCACGGAGATATTAATGTTTAAAATCGGGAGCATATTTCTTGATGTGTCTGAAATATGCCAAAAACAGCGTATCAAATATTAATCAAGATTTACCCGACTGAAACATGCACTATTAGCAGTAAATAAATGACACTTGACAAATTGTTTATCATGAAACAAAGTATTATTATCTACAAAATACAAGCAAGATTTATTCGTCCGAAATCCGCGTGTGTTCCTAGCACGAATACGTTTCCTTATTTCATGAGACCACTGCATCGCGAAGGAGCGTCATGGATCGTTCGTAGTTCTGAATTAGGGCACGCTGTCACAATGGAATTGTGAATTTTCTAACTTCACATTGAATGAATTTTCTAACTTCTGCAACGTTCTGAAATCTTGTTAAGAACACCCAAACTCTATTGCCTTTCTTAATCTTGGCAAGTTCAGAATAAACTGAAAATGAAACACAATCAAACCATACAACTCCATAAGTAAAGACATAACAAGCATGCAACTCCCCAGAGACATCCAACATTTTTGGAACAAAACGTAACAAAATAGTAGCTTTGATACTGTGATGTGTATTTGCAAAAAACAATATTATTTCCTCCATTAAAGAACAATATTAATCCTGCTCTAACCGAGAAATAATCAACTTTGTTTTGAACCCATGAAAAACATAAAAAATAGGTTATTCAAGAAAAATTGAAGCGCCTGCCTTGCATGGTCTTTCAGTACCTTAAGTTTGCAAAGACCTATTAAATACTTACATAATTTCGAACGTTCATATTTCAGGAAACAATGAGTTAAGACTTACATGTAAGATGTCTAAATCTACGCCATATCCCTTACAAACCCTAACGACAATTCGCTGAAATACAATTTACCCTTATATGTCATTAAGCAAACAAACGCTGGAGTTAAAATTTGATACGCCGATTTTCGCTAACTTTAAATAAATCCCAAAATATGCTCCCGATTTTGAACATTAATATCTCCGTGAATTTTTAAGTAAAGTACAACTGTAATATATCAAAATCTAAGTTAGTCCTTCCTCTATTTAATGCAAGTTATTTCTGTTTGATAGCGTTACCTGTTTAGAAGTTATTAGAAATCAAACCGGAGTACTTTTTTTTGGGACACCCGGTACAGGAAATAATATACACTCAATGTCTGCTCCCGAGGGAAATTGTTTGTTTTGTTTTGTTTTGTTTTCCCGAGAGTCTCAATGTTTCCCGAGACGAAGTCGAGATTGTTATATAGCGACGAACAAAAATCGACATTCAACAACATCCATACAACAACTGTATTTCGTGACAAAAACACTATAGTGTAAACAAGCTTAAAAAACTCATTAATAATTCAGGAGGAAAACACAAAGAAAAATCATAAGCGTGTCGTAACTTTATATGTGATAAAAAATCATGCTAATTTACATAAACTTTAGCTTTGATTTTCTCTGTTTAGACAAAGTTTATTTTAAAAATTACTTCGCTAATGTACTCATCAGAAGATGGGTCGTTTTTTAAGCCATTTAAAGCACTTGTAGGAGTGTTTTATCAGATATAAAACACTCTAGGAGTGTTTTATCAGATATAAAATGTAGGAGTGTTTTATCAGATATAAAACGTAGGAGTGTTTTATCAGATATAAGGACTGTAGGAGTGTTTGTAGGAGTGTTTTATCAGATATAAAACGCTCGGCTGCGCCTCGCGTTTTATATCTGATAAAACACTCCTACGCGTGCTTTAAATAGTGCTTAAAATTAAAAGAACCTACTCCAACGGTTTCAGCAGCATATTCTGTTGCCTGTTGTGTATTTTTCTTCTCTTTTACATTCTTTATTTTAACACAAACTTGGAAAATCGTAGTTTCTAATTATGCTAGTTGTGCCTCCATTTTGTTTATTTATGTAAGTAGCCGGTCGGGGCGGGCAACAATTTTTCACTTGTTGCCAGGCGGGATACATTGCATTTATCTGAAGTCACGTGACCACAAATCAGCCAAACATGTTTGGTGTTCACCCTAGCTATATAACAATATCGCTTACCCATTATTGAGATAGTTCAGCGCCATTTGCACAACTCTTGGAGCGACATATATCTTCCTCCTCTGATGGTCAAGAATTTTTAATACTGTCTGTGTATTCCCAACTACAAATTTTAATGGTTAATAAATATTTAATCCTCGTTTCAAGAAATAACAGCTTTTCAATAGAGATCTGATCGTGTGTGCAGCAAAAACGAGAGGGTAGTAAAACGCGGATGCGGATGGACGGCAAAACGCGGAAAAGAGGGTAACTAAAATGCGGATATGTTAACTTTAAAACGGTTAATACGCGGGGTATGTAAAAAAAGGTAATCCAACTTTGACAGGTTATCTTGCGTTAATTATTACGTTTATAAGTTTTCTGTTTTCGTTTATATAAAGATCAGGCTTTTAGCTGTCAAGTGACACCTTGATTGAATAATTGCGATACAAAATGACTAAATACCATCTGATCTATAGTGGTGGGTTGAAGTTGAAATTTTTTCCACTTTTAGGATTTAAATGTTCATCCAATTTTCGAACATTTGCCCAAATGCTTGTTGCTAGAGGTGTGCAAATCCGATCCGAATCCGATCGGATTTGTTCGGATTTCGGAACCAAAATATTCATTTCGGATCGGATTGATAAAGTTGTTTCGTAGTCGGAACGGATCGGACTTCGATATCCGAAATAAAATGAATTAATTATCCACGCATTAACGCAAGAATTAATTATCCACGCATTTATCAAAGCATTATCGCGGTTGTCGCTGCATTATTTGTTTGATACTTCAATTGGACGTCACTTTGTCAGCTTCTTGACATGTATTTCTTGCTTTTATATTTATTTGGTTAAATATTTCAACTTGAATGAGAAATTTATTTTATTAAAGAATTCTTCGGATCGGATCGGATTGGAATTCTTTATCAATTTAGACTCGGATCGGATTAGACAATTTCGGATCGGATTTTAAACATTAGGCAATTGTCCGACTATAAACGTCCAATCCGATCCGATGCACACATCTACTTGTTACACATTTGGGAAACGTATGGCATCGCGAGTTCAGTCTACAAACTTCCAAGTTCTGTGAAATGTTTTTTTAATCACTCAATTTCGATGTAAAATTGCGAGTAGAGATTCACCAAAACTAGATGCTTACGCATGCGTTGCGCCATCTTGATTCAAGCGACTTAAATTTCAATCCCAAATGAGAATAATTTCAATAGTCAGGCAATAGCTTGTTTTCCTGGTTAAACTAGCCATGAGTGTATATGGTGTGAGCGAAAGGTCGCTCACAAACGTCGCGCTTCTCATGGGCTATTCAGCTGATTATATCTATTGTTTTTAATGCGTTTGGCACATGAGAAGAGCGACGTTTGAAACAGGCCTAAGTATACTAACCTGCAAAAGTTTTACAAAAATATGTTGCGAATGTTTCGTACACTGTATCAATCGATCCTGGAGTGCCATACCTATATTGATAAAAAAGAAACATAATTTCAGCATCAATCACGAAATTCATTCATCATCACCCAGGAATGGACCCAGCCAGATGTATTAGGTGAGGTGCTCGTCAAGCCTTGCTCGTGGTTGGTGGTTAGATTTTGACCAAATGAAAAATCACTACAGGCAGCTCCGGGCCGGATTGTCTCATAGGGAACCGGTGAAACACTGCACCTGGCATGGTCTAGGGGCCTAACTGGTGGCATAGTCTTTCGAGACATGGTCTGGAAACTCAGTAAACTTCAAAGCGGTTATAATGAGCTGTGTGTTTATGTTGAGCCGTACCTTACACCGTGCACATCCTTTGTTTTAGGTTTATTGTTCCGTCGGGCGTAGCCCGAGGGAGCTTTAAAATGCTAATTGTCTGTCTTTAGGATATCACAAAATTAAATGAATATTTCACAGGTACATCGGTGTATTTTATGGATATTATGGGTGATTTTGCAAGTATGCTTCAGTGACATATATAGTTCAGTTTCAAAATGGCGGTTACGTGATGAGTGGGCAAATAATATTTCTGGCAATTTCGCTAAATTTTCACCGAATTGTACTGTGTTTTTCATGTTGTGTTGTACTCTGGACTTACTCTTTATGAATTAATGTATTTTTATTGGTGCAACAACAACGAAAGAACGAATCGGGTTGAATTAAAGCTATTAGGTCACCAAGACAGTTGAAAGCTTTAAACTGGTAAGATTTTAACATGCTATTCTGTTTCTTCTATACTTCCAATTTTTTTACACTTATATAGGCTATATACAGAAGGCTGAAGGCTAAGTTCAGCCGAATCAGCGGAACCTCCACAAGCGCATAGCTTTTCTAATTTCGTAGACTGTCAGTAGACATATCATGTTTAACAAACAAGGTCACCATTAGAAGATTGTTTTATAATTTACTATGATTGCCAACTTCTACCAACAAGAATATGACATGTATTATGGACATTTTAATTTTGAGAACGGCTATATCTTGGTTGTATTGTTTATTGCCACTCTGGCGAAAACCAAATCACTATTTAAATATTGTATCAAAATACAATCCCATGTACCTCATCCTATGACCCTCATCGAGCGGCGCCCAAGGGAATTTTACTAAACGACCCTCATCGGGCGGGATGTTTTAATAGCTAATTCGCCTCTTTTTATGCTATTACTTATAATTATTTTCATTGCGAAGGGGAGAGGAAAAATATACCTCTGGTTGAAAGCGGCAATTGATTCATCGAGCCGCACCAATCAGTTTGAATTAGGGTCAGATCCGGACTCTCTCTCCTGATTGGATGATTGTATTAAAGCTCTTTGATTGATTCAAATAAAACATCTATAACCAATCAGAGAGCTTTAATCCAATCATCCAATTAGGAGACAGAGTCAGGATCTGATCCTAATTCAAATTGATTGGCGCGGCTCGATGAATCAATTGCCGCTTTCAACCAGAGGTTTATTTTAAACCTCTGGAACCAGGGTAAATCCCAGCCAATGACAGCAGTAAAGTACAATAATTGTGAGTCTATCGGTCAAAATAAAACTGAATATCGATCCGATCGACGTTATCTGGAGTGGGTGAAATAATGTCGATTCGACATTATTTGTGGCAACATGAATATGGACGTGGCCCCTTATTTATACTGTGCTATTGATGATTCGGTAATGTTGGACGTGCACAACATATTCTCTATGACCATGTCATACTATGTCATCTGTGAAATTTTGCTCATTACTTTGGTTATCATGAAGAGGTTATCAACGGCTATGCTCTTCATTAATTATAATTAGTATAATTACAAAGGTGATTATCGAAAATTGTGGCCGCTGATTGGTCAAGCGACCTCGGATTATTACGCGATAATCACCTAAACGTTTTTTTTTTCAAAATGGCGGCGAGTGGTTTCGTCGAAGTGACAGATGAAGAAATAAATTAAATTTTAAAGAAAATACTGTACCTAAAAGCACGAAAGAAGTGACAAAATTTGGCTTAAAAGTATTTCGAGATGGGAAACTACGAGATGGGGAAACTACTTCGCATAAAACACCGTTTTATTTAAGTTGCCGTACAATAGTTTAGACATTTGTTTACGTTTGTAAAAAAAGTATTTTCTACAACAGGTTTGTTTCAACGACAGTCAGAATTCGCAAATGAGTTTGAAGACATCAATATTGACGCAATAAACAAATGTTTATCAAAATTCTACGTTTCTATAAGAAAAAGTGATGGAAATTACTAAAAAAAGCATTCTTGATGGCGATATGAGCGGCCCTGGATATAGAAAGCTAAAGTCGCCGCCGTATGAAAAAAGATTGAGATGTGTTATATTATTTTTTTTAAATAATCACCTTTGTAATTATACAATAAAACAATTATTCGCCTCAGGCTCGGTGAATATCGCTGAATAAAAACCTCGACTTCGTCTCGGTTTTTATTCAGCGATATTCACCTCGCCTTCGGCGAATAATTGTTAATTATTAATGCATAATGGATTGATGGTTATGTCGATCCCTGAAGAATATTGGAAACTGTTACTAGTTCTCTTGAAACATTCTCTATCCTAAAAGAAAACATTTTCAACCCAGAATACAATACTGTCATAAAACACAGTGGAAATTTGATGGAACATCAGATACTATATATCACCTTATTATTTCACAATGATACTTCTCCCAAGCCTTCTGGGGAACCAGATGTGCAAGTGTGTACTATTTATACATTTGAAGTATAGAACTGTATATGATCATATAATTAATAATATATACTGTAGACTAAACCAAGTATAATTAAAGTACTGGAGATATATCTTTCATTTCTGATTTGTATGTACAGTAATATGCTACTCTTTGCCAAAATGCCAAGGTTATAATAAGGTGCTATACCACGCCTCATCAACCTCCTACATCATCCACCCCAACGTTTCCCCCAAAATCCATGCAGTGTTGGTTAAGATATATATACGAGCTCGGCGTGGCGGGGTTCGCCTGCCTAGCTGTAATACCCTCGCCCCAGTATTTCTAACCGGACGCGTTATCAGGTAAATACCTTTCAAATAAACGACACATTGAATGAATCGCCCATTTCTTTAGTTTCCACCATGGCGATTTTTCCCTCTCGTCTTCATCTAACTGTGTACATTCCTTTCAAGAGAAAAATAAAACATGTACAGTTAACTTCGATGCCTGTTTCAGACTATGTTCACACTACGCGAAAGCGGCTTGAAAACGGCGCAGAAAGTCACAATTAGGCTACGTGTTTTCGAGAAACACCTATCCGTACCTATTAGTAATGCTATTTCCAGAGGAATTACACTATTGCCTGCTAAAAACAGTATCTCACTTCATTTGAGAAAAAAGACGAAATTCATAAACCCAAGAGTAAATACGAACAGTTTTATCATCAGTAATTCAATTAAGGCATAATTAACAAATACATTATAGGCAATCTAAGTATAAACACGATCCGTATAGGAACTGTTTTAAACACGAATCATTTTATAGAAATAGTTTTTACCGTAACCCAATTAAGGCATAATTAGCAATAGTATTTTTTAACATAATGCATATAGACATAGTGGAATTCTTGTAAATAAAATAGAATTCCTTGTTCTTCTAAATTCCTTGTTCTTCTTGTAAATAAAATAGAATTCCTTGTTCCCCTTGTTACCCTTCTTTATAAATTCTTGTAAATTTCACGTAATTCAGTTCATGGCTGCAACGTAAACTTCAATAAACTACCTATCTGTATCTATTGAATTATTGCAATGGAGAATGTTGTTTTGCACAGCTTTTGAAAGTTGTGCATTCATGCAGTATCGGATAGGTGCTTTATACTGCGCCGCTTTATACTGAAAGCTATCCGGTACGGTGAAAACATGGCTACGTCGTGTCAATTTCAATTTCACCAACGAGCTTAGAAACTGACACTATTTTGAAATTAGGCGAATAACTAAAGACATACCTCGGGCACTTGTTGGTCCACAATTGCTTGATATAAATGCATCCATGAAGGAAGATTTTGTTCGGTAATTACATCAGTCGGAAGATGATACTAAAGAAAACAAAAAATCTTAAATAGGAAATTTAAGTTTCATAAATATTCACTTCACGGACGGGTCATTATGGGTTGAGTAATAAAAATTTATTGTCATTTCCGAAGAATAACTCACTTTATACGAGCGAAAATAAGCCGCGGATTAAATAAGTCGCGAACAATTCGTATAAACAGTCAATTTGCAATAAGCTGCAACTAAAATAAGCCCATGCAGAGTTGAAAACTAGGCCTAAATAAGCCGTGGCTTATTGCAAATTGACGGTTTATACGAGTTGTTCGCGACTTATTTAAGCCGCGGCTTATTTAGGCCCTGATTTATTTTCGGTCGTATAAATGGCCCTAATGTCAACAATCGTATGTCAATACAATAATATGTAAATCAATCAGAGTCACTATCTTGATCATTTTCCGATTTGTCAGGAGGCAAATGGTGCCTTCAGAGAAAGTACATGTGCAGCATGAAACTATACAATGCAGAAAATTGCACAATCAAACTCATGTCACAGAAGTGGGATATAGGACATGTGTGACAACTGAACCGCTGTATCCTTTTGTAAAGTTTTTGGCCAGCCGTTGGTATCGAATTTTTTTAACTGATAGTTGAGGTTGGGTAAAAAATAATTTCGACTTTTTAATGGTCGGAACAGCAAAAATGATTTACCCTTTTATTAATGATATTAATTTATTTATTATTAATGAGTTTTTGCCTTCAAAAACTCATTAATAATTCATGAGGAAAACACAAAGAAAAATCATGAGCGTGTAGTATCTTTATATGTGATAGAGATTTCCCTTGATTTACATGAACTTTAACTTTGATTTTCTCGACTTACACAACATATATTTTTTGAAAATTACTTAATTAGAATGGACTTACCAGATCGATCGTTTATGAAGCAATTTAAAACATTCGCAGTGTGTGTTTTATCAGACCTAAAGATACTTGGCTTTGCCTGGTATCTTTATATCTGATAAAACACTAGAGTTGCTCATATTTTAAATAGTACATACATGTATAAATAATGACCACTCCCTTAGTTTACCTGAAACACTGCAAAAAGAGTCTTTATGACCATTTTCTTTATTTCAGTAGCAGCTTGCGATTGATCTTGCATTAAACTCGCACAGCGTTGGTACATGAGAGGTAGGAATTGTTTCATAGTGTCGTGAAGAATGGTTCGTTGTTCTGCTTTCTTAAACTCGAACTTCTTCACTATTTGGTAGAGAGCAACCAGTGCCCCAAACCACGATCCTTGGTTATCACTGGCCAGGTAGTTATGAATGGTCTGTGGAGCAGTTGGCCAGTGTTCTGGGAAATCGTGTATTAATATTTTGCCAATGCATACCGTCAACTGTAACCTGTATATTAAAGTATAATTTTTAAATGATTATGCGTAATTAGCCTTTCTCATGAAGGCTGAATTCGCCATTTTTGGGGTACATTTTTGAAAACTATGTGAAAAATCTAAGCCATGTGAAAACATTTTTCGAACATTTAACTGTAAATTAACTTATAATGATTGTACTCACAATTATAGTTATACAAATCCCTTATTCACTGCGTACAATCTCAGATTTGGAAAAGACAGCACCCCAAAAAATGGCGGCGTGAGAAAGGATAATTTAAGACTACCGTAAACCTCCGACTATAAGCCCCTCGATTATAAGCCCCTCGACTATAAGCCCCCCGAATATAAGCCCCCCGAATATACTAACGCTCA
>CACRXK020012264.1:0-15336 GCA_902702795.2 Paramuricea clavata
TATGTCTTACGATCAACTTGTAGTTTAAAAAAAAAAAAAAAAATCTATTTGCATATAACATGATTTTAATCAATTAATTATTTAAAGTGTGTCGAAAGAGAAATATAGACGATATGTCTTCGAAAAGCACAAAGATCATCTATCTTCTATACGATTACAGTTGTGGTGGGAGTTGGGTTTTTTCGTCTATGGGGAATACACATGCTGTGTATTTGTGGGGATGGAGTGCTCCCAAAGGTCACCCTCAACCCCATAGACTCACACAAATCAATGTATTAAACAGTGTATTGTAAAGTAAACAATGACCATCACGGGGATCTACTACCCCTTGGACATTAAAGTAAACAATGACCATCACGGGGATCTACTACCCCTTGGACATTAAAGTAAACAATGACCATCACGGGGATCTACTACCCCTTGGACATTAAAGTAAACAATGACCATCACGGGGATCTACTACCCCTTGGACATTTAAGATGCCCATCTCGGGGACTACTACCCCTTGGGTAAAGTCCAACATGGGGGAACACAACCCCCTGAGGACATATAATTATATCATAATCATATTGCTGTAATAGTGAGTCTGTGGTGCGACACTTTGGCCACAGTTTAAAGTATAATCGGAGCATTTCTCCTCGACAACCCTTCTCCCACAACATTGTGTGTGTGTCATAGTTGTTTTCTTAATTGTCCTAGAATATTTGCTTAACGAATTGGTGCATTAAACGAACAAAGAAACGTGGGCATGTATTGTTATCATGACTAAAAGAATACCCTTCCATTTTTAAACCTTGTACGCCCTCATAACAATAACAATTTCCTGCAATTTAAAACTGCTTCGTTCTTTCAAAGTCTCGCACAATACCCGATTCCTTTTATACAACTACAGTATTCAACATGTTCATGTTCGTTTCTATACGAATACAGAAGCTTTGTGAGCAAAAATTATAGTCTGTTTTTTACGCTTAAAATTGTACATGTATAAGGTATGTTTTCAGGACTTAATTAATAGATGGGCAATTTTGAACGTTAAACGAGTAATTAATTTCAACCGATCCCTGACACAACATACTCGTCGAGCGGCTGCCCAAATAGTTAGACGAATAATAACAAATATAAATGATCAACCCGCTCCTCCTCCGGCTTAGTGAAACTTGGCATCAATTCAGCAAATTGCTGATTTATTTCATTAAAGAAAACCACCAATGGTCATTTGTCAGTTGATCGATCATTACGTATTACTGTATTTTAAAAAGGAAGTAATATCATATTCATAACTGAAGAACGTATCATTAAACTGTATGAAATAAATTATACTGCCATTTATATCAGTCTCGGCAATTATCGGTGAATGTTTACCTTGCTCTTCACAGCGCAATAAATATTCCCTAAGTCGGTAGAAGCATTTTTAATGTCTTAAAATATCACCTCAACTTCGGTAAAAGCATTTTTAATGTTTCACGAGGACATATTTTGAAACGCTTAAATGTTGTCAAACGAAGAATAGCACGACGCTGTTAACTCTGCAATAAGCCTGCCAGTAATTCGAAATTTCTGCTATCGGTTATGCAATTTTTTTCATATTAGATGCCGAGAACACCTGCATTACATGTGTGGACACCGCAGGATTTCTGTTCGATAAAATGGATCTTAGCATTTACATTCAGTTAATATTCTTGTGTACCTTCAACGCATTCTTTGGCTTGTGTGGAACAGTTCTCAATTCAATCGTCATATTCAGCCTGTGGAAGACTTCACAGCGGCGAGAGAAATTATGTTACTTCATGATTATCGTGCTATCGCTTGTCGATTTGATGGCAGTCGTAACGAGTCATCCTATAGTCCTTATTTTATCAATATTTTGGTTGATGGAAAGGCATGACTTATTGGCTTGGTTTATAACTTGTGTGCATGTTTCCAGTGTGTTTCATGGATTTTCGTTGCTCACACTCCTGGTCATGAACTTTGATCGATATTTGGCCACGACGTATCCTTTCGTTCATCGAACATCAATGACGAGAAGAAGACTACTAGCCGCTGTTGCTATTCTATGTATTTTTCAGGTAATCTTGGTAGCAATATCTTTCAATGATTTCTTGATTTCCTCCCAAATAATTCTAATATTTTTCCTCGCCATCTTCTCTCCTCCATTTTTGTTCGTTAACTATAAGTTGTACATGATTGTCAGAAGAATGCGTAAGAAGAAGGTATCATCCAAAGTTACATCGATGGTTAATCTGAAAAACATTTCTAGTTGTTTACTAGTAGTTTTCTGCTTTACATTATTGTCCATCCCAACGTACTCGTACATTGCCTTAAGCGTTACCGGCAAATCAAAGTTGAGCGACATACGACTATCCGCGCTTTGGGCAAAGAGTATAATCACCATGAATTCGACATTTAACTGTCTTATCTTTTACTGGAAAAACAAGCTATTACGAGTAGAGGGAATGCGGGTGTTGGGGTCACTAAAAAGCTGTGGACACTGCACATCCATGTAATAACAAAACTCTAAATTGTTAGACAGATTTCCTCAATTACTACGCATAAAGGAAATGTGGGGAATAGCAGAAAGCTGTGGACGCTGTACACATCCTGACTACAATTACTTCGTATATGCAAATTCGTCCGGTCCCACTTGTGCACAAGGATATTCGTACGGACAGCGCTAGCTGTCCTCGAACTCGTCTTGGAACTCGGTTTCAAGCTCGGTCCGGTTTGAACTCGGTCCGGTTTGTGGTGCGAAATAATAGGCTGAAATCCTGCAAGTTTTTGAGTGCGCGTCCATTTTCGTATGAACGATGTCTAATACATCCAAAACGTCCCAAGCAAGCCTGCCATCAAAGCAATACAAAGCAAGCCTGCCATCCTATACAAAGCAAGCCTGCATGCCATCCTTGCCATGCACCCCAAAATTAATTATCTTCATGGTTTCCGATCTAAATTAATCTTACGCCAGGAAACTCAGATTTTACATTGTTTTTTTTTTCAACTGAAGTTTGAAATTGCACAAAATTTGTCGAGGTTCATAATGAAGTGGCACAACTGTATATGGTGTTAAACTACCCTACTTATACTTCAATTGTGACCATGAAAATACGTGTTATTGTACCCAATCTTATATAGCTACTATAATAAATACACAATGAAGCTTCAATTAAAGCCTAGATTTTAAAGTTTCACCAGTATTCATTCATCTATTTTGAAAACAGGCAAAATTCTCTTCGAAACGAACAGTTGGAAACTAGTATAGAATGAAACCAAGAAAATAAAAATTGTTTTAGTTTGACAACCATCTACAGTGTTTCGTTGCTGTTAGTCGTCTCGTATCCCAGACGAATGAAATGTATACGACGACATTGACAATGGCACACGACGTTAATTTGGACGCATTTAGCAGACGATGTTAATATTTTTAGGCGTCTGTCTAATTTCCCGTATCCATGCATATTAGATGACTTTACGCGTCTTCTAATATAATACGGCCACATGAATGTATTAATAACACAAACTCATGAGTGAAGTCAATAAAATATCATTGTTTTTGTTCGCGAGATTTTAACAGAATGCATGAAATGAAATTGGCAGATGTTTCCTTCTTTTCTCAAAAACCCTGTGCAAAGGGAAAGGGTTCTTCGGAATAGTAAACATAACGGTGCATTAAAGCCCGTTTGTTAGGCGAAATTTTAACGCGAAGAAAATCCAAAAATAAAATATATTATATGGCTGGTTAGCGACAAAATTGCGGTACAAAAGAAGGTCGGTTGCTAGCTTTTCTCAGGGAATTTTGTTGCCAACCAGTAACGTCTCTTTTCGATTCACTTTACTTGCAATATTGAGGCTGCTGAACTACGCGGGCTTATAGAATCCCTATTTCTAGACCGTTACATATACTATATATGGAATTTCTAATATAAATTAAAAAATGCTGAAAATGAAGACTGCTAATGCAGATGAAAAAAATGCAAATGACTTTCAAGAACGAACTACTACTACTAATAATAATAATAATAATATTTACTCAGGAAGCTCCACTCACCGAAGTGTTTTTTCAGGGAGGTCCTGATTTCAAATCAAAGACCAGGACGATAAATAGTTTATCGCCAAAAAACAGTTAAGTTTTTAAAAGAACATTTCAATAAAATCTCGCGAACAAAAACATTTTTTTCATTTTTTAATTCCTTAAAGTATAACTAGTGTAAACAATATATAATGATAATAAGAAGGGATTTGTAGACGGAAATTGCGAGTGGAATTTTTTATACATTTATTATAACCAGGAGCAGTTGCGAAAAATGCAACTATCGGCCCTCTGGCACGAATCGAACCTGCGGCCCTGCGGTTCTGGTGCAGCGCTCTAACCAACTGAGCTACAGAGAGATAGTTGTCGAGCTCTAACCAAAAGTTCATGTATAAATATCCAGATGATTTTGATACGCGGAAAAGTACTGGCACTAGTTGTCAAATAGAAATCCATTTTATGATTGAAACAACTGAATATCTCCTGTAATATAGTTTATTTCGATTCCATATTTTTGTCAGAGCTATAGTTCTCATAACCAAACATAATTACAAAATTTCAACTAGTTTCATAAAAAATAACGAAAGATATAATTGACTGAATACATCAAAATGGATTTCTATTCGAACAACCCTTTCTGAGCGCTGATTGGCTAAAATACGAACACGAGATCACCTGGATACTAAGGCAATGGAGCGTGCCTATTAAAAAAATCTGCATGAAAATGAAAAGGAGTGCAAACGATTTTCAAGAACGAACTGATTTCAAATAATTTATCAAAGGCTAGTAAGTTAAGTCCAAGCTCATAGACAGTATACTGATAATATACCCACATCATATATTTTTGAAATTGATAGTTCTACAATGAAAAGTACTGATCTTCTAGTGATGTTTGTGCCCTTTTGGGCAAAAAAATGAAAAAATAAAATGGTCACGTTAACATGACTACCACTTAACGCGAGCCAGCGTTTTTGCCAGCGGTACGCTAACTTATTAGGAATACTTCATGTTTGGGGTTGGTGTATACATGCATATTAATTTGAAGGCGAGGTTGCATGGATATACAATGCGAGGGGTTTCTGCATACATGCATTCCTACTAGTAAGCATTATAAGAGCACACGAAATGGGTCAAACCGCCTGTTGACCAAGTTTTGAAAAAATGTGGGCGCGTAAATGACCAACAATTTATACGCAGCACATGCGCACTGAAATAATAAAAAAAGTTTATAGCCGGTTTTAACCAGTACATCATTGAGAGTCGAGGAAATTAGCAAAAGTTTCCTTCTCAGAAACCGTAGTGATCGGAAACCTCGTCTTCCAGGGTTTATCCTTTTGTCTCTTATAGAATCTACACACTATATTACAAAACGACCAATGCATGTTTTTCAAACTGCACCTGTCTTGTTCCCTTGTATACATGCATCATAGACATACCATCCTTGTATACAAGCATCATTTAAAATAGATTTAATTGATTGCAATATATGTAAGTTCATCACCGCTCTCAATTTTGTTTGTTTCCTTAATGTGGCTCGCTAGTATTACTGCCATAGTTGTGTAAAAATTGTTATCACATAATTTATAGATTTGTTGGGTAATTTGCTTATCCAGCAAAAATGGAAAAGGAATCATCAAAAATATTGTATAAGACACTGTACATGCACTTTAATGTCCAGTATTCAATAAGAAGGCGATGTTTTGAGAAATTTCATTCAAACAACAAAAGAAGCACAAAACTGTTATTCCAACATGTAATTCCAACATGGCGGTGTAATTCCAACATGGCGGTGTGTTGCTCGTCTGAGTTCAGTAATTTAATGGAAATATCTGTTTATCAACATGTGATTTCCAAGGAATCTATAGACATAAAGTTTCCCAAGATATATATTATGATGGTAAACGAATCAGCTGGCATAACGATTACGAATCACTACAGAAATTTATCGAATGTGTATTTGCACAACAAGGCAAATGGAAATCGGCCGGAGGAACTTCAAAAAAGTTTGTAAGTTCTATTGCGGATTTATCCTGCACATGGTATCCCGGTAAATTAAACTCCTTGTTATTCCATGGCAAAACTGGGGACTTAGTAAACGAAATTTTGGTTACGGTATGTAAGTCAACATTGTTTAATACTTTTGAAAACAGTGTGAAAGTGTGTGTCCAAAATATCCCTGTGCTTAATAGTCGGGACACTGATGGCATGACTAATTCACCACACACACAGACCTCGAACGTTTCGTGTAGCGCAGTTAAAGATATGTATAAACAGCCGAGTCCGAAATATGTTGATCAATCTTCCCAAACTGTTGATCCGAACAGGGAACAATGTTTGTGCGTTGACTTGTTATCTGAGTTTGATAACATGAAAATCAATTTCGAAATTATATTAACTAGAATAGATGCTCTACAATCGCTGGCAAATATGCAAGCCATATGTTTTAGTAATGACAACATTGTGCATCTTGAATCCGTGCTTGATGGGGAGGGAAGTAAAAGTATGAAATCAGAACCCACAATAAGTCTAATGGAGAAGGAAAAGAATTCTGAAATTGAGGCACTTAAAAGCAAAATTAATTCCTTGGACATGAAATTGGAAAAATGTTTAAAGGATTATGATGCTATCTCAAATCAATCACCTATTGTTATACCCCAAGTGCCTATTGTCTCTCCACAATCGCCTATTGTTCCACCCCAAGCGTCTATTACTCCCTCGTTGCATGTTAACAAAAAGAATCATGATCAAACCCCCGAATTGTAAATACCATGTCATGACAATAAAGAGTTCCTGAATAAATTACCGCTGTGTGATACTCAAGGTTTTAATTGTAAACAAGTAAATAACCTAAATGAAACATCATTATTACCGCAGCACGTTATGACTCCGTGCCAATCTTTGGAATCAAATAGTCCCCTTTTATCTAACAGATCGAGGAAACTTTTAGGAAAAATCCCAAACGGCCACAGACACGGTATATATCAATCTAAAACCTCAAATCAGGAAACATCATTATTACCGCAGCACGTTATGTCTCCGTGTTAATCTTTGGAACCAAATAGTCCTCTATTATCCAACAGATCGAGGAAATCTTTAGGAATAATTCCGAATGGTCGGTATATGTCAATCTAAAACCTCAAGTCTAAGGGATTTTACTCAACCTCAACGTAAAATTGCTCCTTTTCGAAAGAGCCCCGCCAATTATCGACCCCCCGCGTATTGTCTTGGAACAACAATCTATAGAATGGGCAGTTTATCTACAATTTGTGAGTCAAATGACTCACAAATCAACACTAATACAGAACCACCCAAAACTAGTTTTACATCATGTGAAGCAGAACTGACCGAGTCCAATTACCCAATAGAACCCTTCGAACATGAGTTTACAGAAATTAACAAAACCAGACAATACTTGAATAATTTATCGGAAAATGATAACACCCCTTGCATTTCGAGGGCCTCAAATACCCCCTTACGTCCTCCTAAAAACCTTACAGATTCCCACAAGGTACCTTCCACCATGATCCCCGTTCGGATTACTGC
Organism: Paramuricea clavata; assembly: GCA_902702795.2. NCBI lineage: Eukaryota > Metazoa > Cnidaria > Anthozoa > Malacalcyonacea > Plexauridae > Paramuricea > Paramuricea clavata. The sequence continues at coordinate 7,568 of CACRXK020012264.1, forward strand.
ACGTGATCACCGATCTATCCGCAATTATAATTCTGGCATACTCAGTAATCGTCGTAACCTCCGGAAAATTAAATTAAGCAGCAATGCCTCGTATACCTTCTTACCCTCCTTGTTCCTATCCAACTCGAGGTCATTAGTCAATAAAATCGATGAGCTGTCTGGAACTGTTTCTTCACTTTCTTTGGATATTGTGGTCATTACGGAAACTTGGCTTTCTCCTAATGTCAGCAATTCAGCGATAAATCTAAATGGCTTCTCCATATTCAGGCGTGACCGACGAGATGGTAGAAGAGGTGGAGGTGTTTGTGTTTATGTAAACGATCGTATGCCTGTGGTTCATCTTAAGGAACTTTCACATCCCGAAGTTGAGTCGTTATGGCTCCTAATAAAACCAAATCGACTACCACGTGGAATTAATTCTATCATTTTAGTCGCAATTTACCATCCACCGAAAAGCGACGATAGGGCCCTGTTAACACACCTTATTGAGTCCCTCGACAGTGCATTAACATCCTATCCTGCGTCAGCTATCATCATTGCAGGCGATTTTAACCAATTTAGGCACAGTCAACTATGTAACTCGTTTTCCCTTAAACAGGTTGTTAAGCATGCAACAAGAGGATCCAACATCTTAGACAAAATATTTACAAATGCGTCCAAATTTTATAACGTTCCAGAGATTCTCCCACCTGTCGGTTTCTCTGACCATAACTGAGTGTTGATAAAACCGCTGAAGCAATGTATGAACTCCCGGAGTACCCGAATGGTCAGAGACACGCGTTCCCCTAATCGGAAGTTAGTCTTCGAGGCTTTGTCAAGTATAAACTGGTCTCCCCTGTATAGAATGGACTCTTGCAACGATAAGTTTCATTACTTTTCATTCATTGTTAATGGCATTGTCGACCAGTACCTTCCAATGAAACGTATAAAATCGGATAGTAGCGATAAGCCCTGGGTAACATCTGAGATCAAAAGATTAATCTCCAAACGTCATGATCAAGCAGCTTGGAATAGCGGAAACAATATCATGTTCCATCTCTACAGAAACAAAGTAAATATGCTTTGTAAGAGAGCTCGTTCAAGATTTTACAACAGCAATGTCGCCGACTGTTTTGAATCAAATCCGCATAAGTGGTGGTCCAACATAAAAAACATAGCTGGCCTTGGTGCAACGAAAAACGTTTCCACTATCTTATACAATGATCAATCCTACTCAGGCTCCGCCCTAGCTAACTTGTTTAACGACACGTTTGTTGCTGTAGGAAGCACCTCAACTGACAGTGACCATAAACTCCATGCACTGCTGCCACCAAAACACCAAGCGAAATATAACTTAAGACTTAAGACACAAACGCCTCTATGCTCTTCCAATGACTAACATTAACCGCTTCAGGAACACTTTTGTGCCATCTATGATATATTATAATAATTTAGTAGGCTAACATGTCTAATATTTAAATTTATATACTATTGTAAAAATCTACGTAATTCAGCCAAAGTGGCTGCAAAGTGGCTTTTAATAAAATATCTATCTATCTATCTATCTATCTACCCTTCCCCCATTCTCATGGACACCCATTGCAGTTGATGACGTTCCTTTAGATTTCTATATCTCCATTGATGAAGTTGAGAAAGCACTAATATCTGTAAAATCTCATTCGGCGGCAGGTCCAGATGAGATTTCTCCTTGGCTCCTCCGTGAGAACTCTGCCTCCCTATCCCGCCCATTGGCATCCATTTTCAATGTTTCTATCCAAGAAGGAAACATCCCGTTGTTGTGGAAATCCGCCAATGTGTCTCCTGTGCCAAAATCGTCACCTACCCTGGATATTGATTCCGATTTTAGACCGATCTCTCTTACGCCAATTGTAAGCAAGATCTTAGAGTCATTCCCTCATAGCTGGCTTTTACGGTCAGTTAGCGGTCAAATTGATAACCTCCAATTTGGTGCGCTTAAAAGATCAAGTTCCACAATGGCATTATTATATATGTTCCATAAATGGTACGAAGCCATGGACACACCCGGCACCTGTCTTCGAATCTGTATGTTGGACTTCTCAAAAGCATTTGACCGGATTGACTTCAACATCTTACTTCAAAAATTGATACATATGAGCATACATCCTGTCCTTATTAATTGGATCGCCAACTTTCTCACAGACAGAAGACAGCGTACAAGAATCGGCCCGAATTATTCTTGTTGGAGGCCAATCAATGGTGGTGTCCCACAGATCTCTGACGATTCTGTTAAATTCGTAGACGACACTACTTTATGGGAAATAATTACGAGCGCCCAATCGTCTGCTTCAGTCTTACCGACACAAATTAGTGAATGCTCCAGTTGGGTGGCCAAAAACAATATGAAATTGAATCCCACTAAAACCAAGGAAATTCGAGTATGTTTTTTCGACTTAAGATACCGAAGCACTTCCTCCACTTACCATTGATGGCTGTAACATTTCTGTCGTGTCACATGCTAAATTACTCGGATTAATCATCTCCGAAGACCTCAAGTGGGTTCTTCATGTTGATTTCATTTGTAAGAAAGCTGCGAAGCGTCTGCATGCTCTACGATTATTAAAGAGATCTTCCATTCCATCAAGCAAGTTAGTGCGAGTGTTTAATACATGCATTAGACCAATTTTAGAATACTCGTGCGAAGTATGGCATCACAGTTTGCCCCAGTGTTTAAGTGATCAGATCGAAAGGATCCAACGCAGAGCCCTACGAATAATCTTCCCAGATTGTTGTTATGATATTGCAATGGACCGCGCCGGTGTGGTGTCGTTATTCATACGGAGAGAGACGATCTGTAAGAGATTTTTTGAACGAATGCGTACTGACGAAGCACACAAGGTACATTCCCTTGTCCCTTCCAATCGGGATACAGAATATTCCCTTCGGGGTGGCAATAACAAACTATCAATACCTAGGTGTAGAACTAATAGATATGCAAACAGTTTCATAATTGCTGGAAGTAAAGCTTTTAACATTAGTAAAACTTAATATAATTCACCATGTAATTATTACTATAATAATTCTTAATCTGATTGTATTTTGTATTTTAATCCTTTTAATCTTGTAAATCGATGTAATTCAGTCCTTGACTGCTAAATCGGTCTTTCTAATAAATCTTTCAATAATAAAAATAATCCTGAGGATTACTCAGGATTAATAATCCTCAGGATTATTAATCCTCAGGATGACAGACATGCACACATATCGTATTTGATATAAGTTATCGTGCTGACAGACATACACACACGAGGGTACCTATTTACCGAGCCAAGAAATCGAGCTCGAATCCTTGGCTCGGTGTATAGTATATCTCTACACACACATCTTCTTCGTGAGAAATTGTGTCTGCGAAATACTAATGGTTGCACATGAGTGATTCTATTGAATTCGCACACTTTTTGCTTTAGCAGTGACTTCTACTTGCTGACGGAAGCGAAATTTTCTATCGCGAGACCTAATTTATCTTTACTGCAGATGTGATTATTTATTTCCCACAAGATTTTTCGCGTTTCGCCGTGAAAATGCGCTCGTGGAATCAGGCCTTTAATAAAAGTGGTAGTTAGCAGGCCGTCGTGGCTTATAATCAGGGGGTGTGTGGTTTTGTATTTTGCCGACAAATTATCCTAAATACGCGTCGACAGACGGGGGGACAGGCCGAATTTGATATTTTCAGGGGTTATCACCCCCCCCCCCCTAGCGATTTCAGCTGAACGGTGGTACTGACAATCAATCGCCAATTGCAGCCATTGTCTGCTATATTTCTGGGGCCAGTTGTATAAAAAAGTGATTAAAGTTAACTATGATTAAGTGCAAACGTCATCTGATAAGAAGCGCCTATTTGAGAGTTAATCACTATTTAACTACAAAATAGTGATTAAGAGTTTTATACAACCGGCCCCAGAAGGCTTAATGATGCTAATTAAGTTTACTCTCCGGCGAGCTGCTAATAACAACCAACTACCATTTTTAGACACGTTGATCTATTACAATCCGAGGCTAAATCTTTCTCAACCACCCGTAGGTTATGTTAAGCCAATCCACACCTTAAGCCTGGTTTCCATTAAATCGTAATCATCGCAATAGTCGCGGAACGCAGACATCGCTATCGCAAAAATCGCAGTAATTCTATCTTTGCGACTTTGTCGTAAAGCCTGGTTTCCATTAAATCGTAATCATCGCAATAGTCGCGGAACGAAGACATCGCTATCGCAAAATTCGCAGTAAGTCTATCTTTGCGACGTTGTCGTTAAGAGTCTTAGTTATCGGTGTGACTCAAGTGTCCAAGAAATCGCAGTTTTAATTAAAATTTGCGCGTTTTTAAAATCGTTGCGACGCTTGTGATGCGGTTCTTGCGATAATTACGATTTAATGGAAACCAGGCTTTAATGCATCACCTCGTGGTTAGTCATGGCACATGGCTTGGTAAGCATCCAAGGCCGTCGCGAAGAGACTTAAGCAGGGGCGGTGTGGTATTGTATTTGCACACACCTGTATTTGCCGACAAAACTTAATTTTGCCGACAAATTATCTGAAATATGTGTCGCCAGGGGGAGAGAGGCAGGTCAAATTTGATTAGACGAACAACGTAAAAATCGCCTACAAAATCCTTCATTTTGCCGACAATATGTTTTCAGGGAGGATATCACCCCCCAACACCCACCCCACCCCTTCTCCTCCCTCCTCCACTAGGCGGAATTTTCCGGGCGGAGTGGAATCTTTCTTTGTCTTGTGATTTCTCGGTCATTAATTGCTTGCCCAATGAACCCCATTCAGTCTTGCACCAAATCCCTACGTGAATTAAAGTCTTTTAAATCATAAAAACAAGTCCACATGTTTGGCATGCAGATAGAATAACGAGAAAGTTTCAAACAATTTGGTCCGGCTAAAAATCACAGCAGAACCGCTCTGATGCAAATTTACTCAGTTGTAGTAAACCTTTTAGATGTAGTTACTGCGATTTGCAGTTGAGCTTAGAGACTGGAAGTTTTACCACGCAGTTTGATCGTTGAAACGCCCAAGTTACCAAGGGCAAATTCAAATGTTGTCAAGCGGAAATGCGAATGTTGTCAAGTGGAAATGCGAATGTTGTCATGGGAGATTTAGGCACTTTCGGCCAATCATAGTGAAGAAAGCATTGCCCCGAGCACAGAAATTGTGTGTTTGATTTGGGGCAACGCCTTCTCCACTATGATTGGCCGAAAGTGCCTAAATCTCCCATGACAACATTCGCATTTCCGCTTGACAACATTTGAATTTGCCCTTGGTAACTTGGGCGCTTCAACGATCAAACTGCGCGGTAAAACTTCCTGTCTCTAAGCTCAACTGCAAATCGCAGTATACTTTCGACCTACATGGAAATACAATGGAAAGTACAAACGTTATAGGAAGCCCAATGATGGTCCGTTATACGTAAATAGAGACCTTAAGATCTAGGACGGCAACGCGACGACGACGGCTAGTAATACAATGAAATTAATAATATTTAAGAAAATAAATTAATAATTATCCCATAGCATGGGAGATTTATACGTCGTCCAGGGTCTGTTTACAACCGCTAAACCAGAGTTTTTACGTCCTGTGTACAACGTTTGCATTTTAGTACGTAAGAAGTGGATACTCAAATTGGTTCAGTACTAATGTGGAACTCTACTCAATAAAAAGCCTAAGTTTTGATCTCTTCAAGCTGTATTAAATTCATACGATTGATAATATACGATAAGATTTCATTACAATCATTTATTTGGGTGAATTTGTTTGGCTGTCATCGTCGCTTTGCCGTAGTATTTTCATTCTTTGTTAGCAATACTTATTTTTGATATCGTTATTTTTGATATTTTAGTATAAAAAAGACTATGTTCAACGAGATATTCTCTACACTAATGCGATTTCACTGTCTCAACAGTTTAAATTTAGCTGTAGGGAACAATTAAATTGGATAGCTAAAATTAAAATTTAACATTTACATAACTTATTTCTAAAATTTAGCTCAAGAACTTTCCAAAAGTCCCGAATTCCGACAGGCTGACTTCTAAGTTCCGAGTTCTGACTCTGAATTCCGACTTCTGAGTTCTGAGTTCCGACTTCTGAGTTCTGAGTTCCGACTTTTGAGTTCCGACTTCTGACTTCTTAGTTCCGACTTCTGAGTTCCGACTTCTGACTTCCGACTTCTGACTTCCGACTTCTGACTTCCGACTTCTTTTACTCCGTTATTTCGAACTGATCATATAACTCGAACTCGTTGCTTTTTCGAACTAATTATTTTTTCCTTTGAGGCTCGACTCATGAAATTTAATTAGCCAACTAACTTAAGTTTGAAATGGCTGGGTAGCCGGGGTTCTACTGTGGTGGATAATGAAAATTTTGTCAATTGACAATATCAATTTGATAATTTCAGATAAGTAGTAATATAGAGGCCGTTCCGACCCTTATTTTCAGGGGGCCGCAGGGGCGCGCAAGGGGGCCGCATCATTATATATGCAAGTAATTACTATGCAAGGGGGCCGCATCATTATATATGCGGGTAATTAAGGGGGCGCACAAGCGAGGGTGCGTAATGACGTCACTCGTTAGTATACGTCATAATTATATGCAATGACGTCACGCGGGCGAGCTTAAACACGATCGGGCGAAACTTGCTGACTACATATTTTTTAGCGTTCCCCCACGTGTATGATACAATAGAGGAATTAATCTTGCTTTGCTATGATTGGTTTGTGTCCCTGCCCATGGCAAAATTGTTATCGAAATTAATATATAGCAGAGTTATAGCCGTATCTTTCAGTGCCTTTTTTAACTATATATCTGGGGGCAATTTCCCCCAGAGAAAGAATCCCCCCCAGTAAAGCCATTTCTGCCTCCGAAGTGCGAAGCAGAATTGCTCATGATTGCTGTCAGAATTGCAGTTGATTTACTTGATAATGAGATTATGCCCTTCCATAGCCTCCTCCACAGCCATCTTGTGTGTAATTCATATTGTTCTTCACCGAGTATTTCATAATAGCGATAGATTTCATGCAAACAATCCGATAAAATGCTAGCCTTTCCAAGCCTTGCGACTATTTCCTAGCACTCTCCTCCGCAGAGGCGTTGTGTTTTGTTAGGTTTTATTGCAAAATTTGTTTCTTAAAAATATCAAGTTATATTAAGAGCCCCCCCCCCCCAATCGCCACAAAAACCATTCTCTCAGAAAGGATAAATCCGTAGAGAAATTGGGTGGGGGTGGGGGTGGGGTACACGTTACATGCTCGAAGCTGAAACTGATTAAATACGTTTCGACTGAGGAAAAAGACGATATACTGGAGGAACTTGATTTGTGAAATCTCGTTAAAGCAGTTGTAGATATGGTTCCAAGAAGAATAGATTTAGTTTAGATTTTTAACTGTTAAATACATGTATGCATCATCATAGCATGAATATTTCTTCTCAGATTTATTCTGTATCGTATGAAAAAGCAACGCAATTTTGAGAATGCGGAAATGGTGTCTCATAGAACCTAAAATGATTTAAATGCAACATTTCTGATCAAAATCACATTAAGATCTGGCTACGCAACTGGTTATAGCTGTACGATTATAGCTACAAAGAGTTGAAGTTATTGTTTAAAGTAAAATATAGGTGAAGTTAATAAATTAAAGTTTTACAAAATCTCCCTTCAGACTCGCGCGTTCGCCAAACCTCGACGGCTCATATTTTTCGTTCTGCCTTTTTTCCTGTTTTGCCCCCCCAGTGAAAATTCCTTAAAAAAGGCACTG
>CACRXK020012265.1:0-12916 GCA_902702795.2 Paramuricea clavata
CGGGGATCCCTCCAGCAGATTTTTAGTTTAGACATTTGTCTTAACTTTTTTTCAAAAATTACGAAAATCGAACCGTGGGAATTCCAGATTTTTTAGTTTGAAAATTGTAAACAGACTCGGACTTGAGTCATCACGTTGCCACGGCATGACCAACTTTAATCATCGAAAACAGGTTAAAAAATAACGTTTACCTCAGAAATTCTTGCACATATCGCCAGTCCTTTTATAACACTAAGGCCATGGTTGCATTTTGATAGAAAAATTTGAATATTTATATATATTTTTTGAGTTCTTCTGTGTCCAATGCGAATTTGACGGCCAAAAATCTTCGCCAACACGATGGAAATAGAGCGATCTCATTGGTCGAGAGCTCACGTGACAACTCGCTAATTAGCTGTCCAACCTCCTCTGTCGATTATCTATCAAAAGTTAGAAAACTAATGCCTAACACAATTACAGCACATCTTAGTTGCATTATTAACGTCATAAAATACAACTTTCGCGAAGATTGGAGCGCATTAGATAGCTGTAAGGCAGCTATGTCCTGTATTATTTTTCGTAATGTGAAGTGTGGTCCTGTTATATAATGGGCGACTTTATAGACGATTTTAGGCAATTTTTGACGACGTTAGAAAAATAAATAATTACTGCAAAAACACTTTGGTCAGCCAGCGCGGTGATTGGTTTTATTTAATTTCTACGTTTATAACGGTTTTTATTCCCTTGCCTAATGTTGCTTGGTAGAGAAAATTAGGCCAAAATCCGAAAAAAAAACCGCTCGGAAATTAAATAATTAATTTACTCGTCCCAGCTCTCATTTGTGATAACCGCGCGAATTGTAACGCATGCTCAGACGTATTCTCACCTGTTCATCCCACGTGTTCTGATGATAAACTTTTGGGCAAAGGATCTCTAGCATGAAATATGGATGTTATTTCATTTTATGATATGTTTGGTCATAATAAAAGGGTTGGAGTTATGTGCAATGGACTTTATTTACTACGATCTGTCATCAAAGTAGACTGAAATTGTAGGTATACGCATTTATATTAAACTTAGACTTGCCAGTGTATGAATTGAATAGATTCTATTTTAATGATATACTCAGATGGTTTGTTGAAAATTATTGCCAATTTGAAGCATTAATTGCTTTGTAAATGCATATCAAATCTTCAAATGGTTTCCTTGCAGCTTATAATTGAAACTTGTAATTAATAGACCTTAGAGGTGCTTGCATCACGGCAGTGTCAAACAATGAATTGCAATGCATTGTGGGAAAGATGTAGGAAAATATTAACCTCATTTCATATTGATTGAAAACTGTGTGACGTAAGCACCTCTAAGGTCTATTGCTTTATACAGAGTACAATAAATAAGTAGGGTGCGTTTGGCATAGTTATCTGTGAGAACGTAAAGTCGTGGCGAGCGTCAAAGACTTTCTAGGCGGTCCGGGGGATGTGCGCCCACAAACAAAAATTCATTCTGACTATTTGAGCATTGAATTCTAACGGTTCCGCCACTTTGAAAATTTACATTTCAAGCACGTGGTGCAGGGCTTCCATTTTAAAGGATATTTCAAGGAATTTTGTGTTGTCACTATATATTATATGCATCGAGTGAAAGTTTCAAACGCATCCTCCAGACAGATCTTATGTTGTTATAGTAATAAAACAATACAAAACAAAATAAAACCAAGCACCGATAAGTAGCCATTTTGTGAACTTTGAACTTTGATGGTTGAATGTAGCCTAATTTGCAGGGTGTTCCGCCTTTGTTGGCTTTGTATCATACCACTGCCCTGGTTCCAAAATTTGCTATCTGTATCGTTCCCCTCCCTCAATTTCAATTCCCAATTTTTATTTCTGTAAGTAGTAACAGGAAAAGTAACAAAGTATTGCTTATTCGTTGGTATAAATATTTACAAATGCAAAATGTTTTGGGGCAGTAGGACATACTGTCAGTATCGAGTAATACATTAGGAATAGAAAATGAACTTATTGGGCATTTATAGATCTCTTCTCAAGACATAAAGAGATGAATTTTGATAATTTTGTCAAAGTGCATAAATTTCCATCAAGGACATAAACGTGAACAAAAACATAGAACTTACAATACATTTTGTCCAACCTCAAATCATGTTTGTTTTCATACTATTAATTATGATGCAAATATTAATACAATTCAAAACCACTTTGGAAAGCACACAAATTCACAGTCTTTCCTTACTAGTTTATTTCAATTAAATCCTTTTCTCAGTTGCATTATGAAAGAAAATCTTCTAGGACTGCCACAGCTTTTATATGGTACTATGGTTATTTAATTAAACCTTAGGGCACGAACAGGGTAACTTTCTTGGGTCCCTAACTGGGAACCCGGTAACTTTCTTGGGTCCCCTACAGCGGAAGTAAATTGCCTCCACCGTATTGCGCATGTCAATGGAAGCGAGTGATCATCTGCTTCAAAACAAAATAAAAATTACAACAATATCTTCAAAATTGGCGATTCTACAGCGTTTTTTCTGTAGTATTTTCAACGGTTCGCCATTATTTAATTGCAACATGGCTTCCAAAAGAGGTTTGCTTACAATAAATGAGGTTGTTTCAGTACTAGACGAAGAAAAATAACGATTCTAGTTCGAATGAATGTTCATCCTCGGGAATATAAACAAGTCAAGCGATGATAAATTTGAACCCACTTCACTGGAAAATCTTGATCTATGCTTCAAAGACTCGACTTCTATCAATGAGACTATTCAAGAGGTAATATGTCTTGGATATTCAATCAATTTCAAGTTTCACTTGTTGTTTACAATGTTCATACAACCAAAAGCTGCATTGGTGATTGGTTGCATCTATTGACTGCCTATTTACAGAGATAGTTCATAATAAGTTTATTCAAACTGAAGCTACATAGTATATATTTGTAATGTATGTATTATGGTTTGTCGGCAATAAATTCTCATATCTTTGGCAATTATGCTATTTACATTTACGGTGTCATTTGAAAGCTATAGTGATGGTAGCATGGATGAAACATATAAAAAACACTTTGTCGGCCATTCATACTAAATCTGTTCAGGGCCACCTCCCCCCCCCCCCGGGATAGCCTCTTGATGCCTTCTAGTGTTAACATTCAGAAAGCATATATTTTTGGCTTTCAAATGGGATATAATAAATATATATTTGTATTCAAATTCCCTTCAAAAAATTTAAAAACCGCAGTGAAACTAAATAATGAGATTTTCTGTGAATTAATTCAGCACCCTAAGGGTTAAAATTAATAATTCTTAAATCATATCAGCCCTCTTTGCAAGTGACCCTTTAATTAATTTCAATTATACAGGATTTGCTGCGTCTACAACTCGCAGAAAATTTTCCCACTTTTCTTTGCAGTCCCAGAAAATAAAATACTTTTTTCTCCCCTGCAAACATGCAAATATTTTTTCCTCCCAGGCAAACCTTTGCCAGAGGGTGGGGCATTTGAATTTAATGTTCCATTCAATAAACATCAGATTTGTGGCTGATATTTACAACCACCGATAACTTGATGATACAAAAAAATATAACAATACCAGTTTCAGGAACAAAAATACCCTCTATTATTTCTTCTACTGTTTAATATGTGAGCAAGAGTGTTAAACTCTCTATGCATCAAACTGCATGTTCTTGCCCTTAATTTAATGATAAACACAAACTACTAGAGAATGTTTTTGAAAGAATTTTATTTCTTATTTACATGGTGAAGAATATAAGTTAAATTGAACATGCATTCCGAGTGTACATCTATTAAAAATGTCAATTTCCAATAATTTGAAATTCTAAATAATATTGTTATTGTTACTAATAATGTTATTATTGTTTGGTTTTCAATAACCTTACGCTATGCCCAATATAAACATATTTATTCGCAGTCATAACCAAAAGACAAGTTGTATTTTGCATAACTTTAAAAGCAACCTTGCTTTCTCAAATTTTATGTTTCTGATGTTGCAAAAATTGCAACATGTCTAATTGCATGCAGTACCTTACAATTGTGAGATTGTTCTCTTTCACAATACGTATCTTTTAGGGGCCGATTACATCGAGCACTTTCAGCCCGGGGGTTGAACTCAGCCCTGCTATCCGGGTTGAAATTTTTTGCGATTACATGGACGATTTCAAGCCCGGCGGTGACAAAATTTTCAACCCAGGGTTGAAATTTCAACCCTGCTAGCTGAAGCAGCCCTGGGTTGAAAATTTTGTCATGTAATAGCGTGTTTGAGTTTGATAGAGTTTTGTATTACAGACAGGGCTTAAATTTAAACCCTGGAAGTGAAAGTGCTCCATGTCACCCTGAGTAAAAAGTTTAATAACTTTTACAATGATGGGGACCACTCTCTTCGCTGTTCGACTGTCCAATTACACTGTTCCGATTGCTGCAGCCATTGCACAATGGCCTTCAATTCTGCTGGGAAGTTTGCATCAGACATGTGCTGTAGGATCAGTGGTATCCAATACTCTCTCAGTCCTCCATAATTCATGAACACTTCCACAGGTTTATGGGTTTTCGGCATTTGCTTTCGAGCTTTGACTACCAATTGGTCACGGACTGTGTCATAGCACGCGTTGCATTGTTCATCGAGAACTTTTTCAACGTTTATCCAATCGCCGGCTGTTAAGTGAGGCAGGTCTTTATTTGACAGACGTTTAATTTCAGTGAAGGCTTCCAAGACACCGGGCTGATTGGCAAACCTCCCTAGGTTATTTCCAGTCTCAACATCAGCATCAAACCATAGTCTTTTTCTTGGTACATACATTGCATATATGCGAGAGCTACCGCTGTCGGTGATTTTTTCTAGGTTTGTGCTATTCTCGGCGTAAAGGCAAAGGTGGTCGTTGACTTCTATTGTGTTGTCATGGGGCTTGATGAATAGACCAAGTCCGGCATCAAGAATTGTGCTTTTAGCTGCGTAGCACCGGCTTTCCCAGAACAGCGTGGAGGGCTGGATATTGAAAAAGAAGTTGTCGCTGCTTTCACTGTCCATGTGATCGGCGTCATCATTTTCTGTGCCACTCCATACTTTCGGATCGCTAGGTCGGTTCAAAATGGGTCGTACCTCTGCATACCTTCGCGCGTTGTCAACATCGTTCCACAGCTTGCGCAAGTCCCAGGGTCGGTAGGGGTAGGTAAATACTTCTTCGGGTAGAGAAAAAACACCTCGTTTCTTTTCTATTGCATCTCGCATTGCTCTATCTATGGACATGTCAATACCGGTAGTGTAGAAGGAAAGCGTGTGTCCAGAAAAGGCAAGCTTGTCAGCGAAGTTGTAGAGTCCATTGTCCTTTTCACGCAAGAAAACGTTCGCAAGTCTCCGGCCGTGCAGATCTTTGGGTGTTGACACTCGTTTGTGACGATCCACTTCGACTTGCAAGTAAACTTTGCTGGCTTCGAACAACATCTGCCTTGCAACACGTAAAGCTTCGATTCCCATGTGCCTTTTAACGAATTTGGAAAGCGTATTTGATCCTTCCGGCTGCTTGTGTATACACAACGAGTGTTCTGTTTCGGCATGTAGTAAAACACTGACTACCGGAACACCGGAACACCACCGGAACACCGGAACACCACCATTTTGTTTGGGGTTAGGGGTTGGGGTTAGGGTTAGGGTTTTAATTCTTCCTTGAGACAAATTGTTCTGTTTTGAAACTTGTTTTATTGCTCTCTTTGTAGTCATAAAATGGACCAGCTGACCCCATTAGTACGCGGATATAAAACATTTTTTTGTTTCGTGCAAATAAAAGATGTTATTTTCCCGAAAATTCCAAAAAGTACGCTGAGATCCTGGATGAAGGATATCAATATTTCGTCCGTCCCTGCTTATCCTGAAGAAAGAGATTACCTGAAATTAGTAATTCCGAACTTATCCGGGGCGTTTGGTTTGCTTGAAGAAAGGGATCTCACCAAACTACTTCAGCTAAAGGACAGAAAGGAACTAAAGACGAAACAACGTTTCTCAACGTCCACTCCGGCAAAAGGTACGCATTTTACAACTTTCGCTGCCGATGTAAAAATTACGAAAATTAATTTCAGAACACCGATTCCGTGTGGGTTGTTTCAACCAATATGTACTTACAATGCAGTTCGCCTGTTGAATTGTATCCAAACCTCCTGTCATTCTTCATTAGATGCAAAGTCTGTTTCGCTGGTTGCAGAATATTCTGATGCTACATCTGAGGACGAGTGCGCGGCCACCTCTGAACCACCTCTAAAGAAACGTAAATATCCGTCGTTCACAGGTAATAACTTTACTATTCCTTCAATTATTACAATCTACTAGGAGGTGCATTCAGCACAGTTCCTTTGAACGAGCACTGGCAATTGGAAATGTTTGACTTGAAAGAAACCTGGATTGAAACACCGGCTGTGCCCTATACTGGATTTAACAAAGACCTATTTTTTTATTAGATTTGGAAAATAGTCCGTGCAAAAGTGACAAGTCCCACGATCTTAGCTCAGATGTATGGCAAGTTTTAGGTAAGTAAACAGCTCGAATCTTCATTTCTGATGCCAGATTGCAAGTGCGTACTGCGATACTCCATTTTACAGCAATACTCAGCTTAATCTTTTTGTCTGCCGTAGGCGACATTGGAGAGACAGACCATCGTTCGCACGAGGAATCTTCAAACAATTCAGCTGGAGTGCATACACGTAAGTAAATGACTTGTTATTTGAAGCCACGTGTAAAATGTAAAGTACGTATAGAAATTGATTGTACATTATTCATTTTTTATCAGATGCTACCTCGGGTGGTCATCGTGAATTACAGCAACCGACAACTCCATTAGGTAAGTTTGTCTAAATAGCTTGAATCTCAAACGTCTCGAGAGTGGATGCGAAATGAAGTCATAGCTTGAATCTCTATTTCACTGCAGTACTGAATTTATTCTTTTTTTCTACGTATAGTCCACAATGAAGAGACAGACGATCTTTTGCACGAGGTATCTTCAAACAATTCAACTGCATTGCGACAACCGTCCCATACGAGTAAGTAAATGGCTCATTACTTGATGTCGCACACGCGTAAAATGTAGTAAATTACGTATATTAACAGTCGATTGTACAATATACAGTCCCTGTGAATTACGGCAATTGACAGCTCCTTTAGGTGGGACACACACACGCATGCAACTTACGTTTTTTCATCACAGCCACTTCCATTTAGCTTGTAGCAGGCAATAGTCTAATCTGCAGTCCTGGTGGAAACAGGCAGCATGATGGGGTATGTTCCCTACCCCTTCACCAGTATCCCTAGAAACGTTAAGATGTGTAAGTTATTTCCTTGAAGAGGACATATCATTCCTTTCGCGCTTTCAGTGCATGCTTGACAGCATACGTTAATTGTTCATTGTTTGCTTGCTTGCTAGATGTTGAAGACACAACTCAGGTTTCGGAGAGAAGCCTATCGCAGAGGGGGTCTGCATATCGATTGCAAGATAAAGACATGTCGCCAGAATTGAAAGCAGAGGTAAAAAATTTGATCGAGTTTTACCGAAAACCATTAAATCCAAATCGTGATGGCATGCCATTAGCAACTTCAACGATTGAAAAGATGGACGAACGATGCCGCTGTTTTCTTTATTACGTTCGTTATGTGCACAAATCGGAGAAGCAGCTAACGCTTCGCTTGTGCAACGATACAGATTTAGTTCTACAGTACATCACCTTCTTAAAGGACAATCGGAAGTTAAAACCTTCCACGTTAAGTAGAATAATAAGTGTCCTTATTAGCATTGTAAAATTTAATTATGGTAAAACAAGTGTCGATCACAGTACTTTGCCAGAGATAATCTTTCTACGGCGCTTACAGAGTCAACTGGAGCGAGAGAACCGACTCTTGTCTCATAAACGTAAAGAAGGTATGTCGAAACAAGCGCGCACGTTTTACCACGCGAACATCTTGGACGCACTAAAAAGCTTGCGTTGCAAGTTCGAAGAATGTTCAGGCCCTCAACAGGTTAGACACCTGCATGATTTTTTGATAATTTCTTTATTCGTGACCGTTATGCCTGGCAGATCAAAAGAATTACGAACCTTACAAATACATGACGAAGGGCGGCAGGGTGAGTTCGATAAGCAATCTGCATACGGAAAGAACGTTATTAATTTCGCCGTGAACGGTTCTATCACTATGTTTCAAACTGACTACAAGACTGCAGATAAGTACGGAGCGGCCACTTCAACAATCGATAGCGATGAAATGCTTGCGTATTACTTGAAATTGTATTTAAAGAAACGAATTTCGTTGCTTGTAGGAAAGAGTCACAACTACTTTTTCGTATCCTACAGAGGGGAAGCATTTTCGTCTAGCGGTCCGTTTTCAAAATACGTTAGCGACATTTTCCAACGCGAAGTTTCGATTAGGGCCGGGACGACAGCATTGCGACATGCAATTTTGACCTATTTCAATTCGCTTGACGAATCAAAAGACGAAAGTTTGAGGGAGAGTTTGGCGACTTTAATGAAACATTCGGTACGCTATCAAAAGACAATTTACGACGACAGGTCCCATGAAGAGCGAACAAAATTAGGGCGAAAATTTATGCACGAGAAAATTTCAAACGGTGTTTTTTCAGAGGAAGAGGAGTGTATTTCGGGTGAGGCAAAAGTTTCGGATGACGAAAGCAGCGTAGAAATTCCCATTCGTATAAATGACATATGTTGTCTGTTAGATCCGATTTCAACACCACAAGACATTCGGATTTTTGTAGCAAAAGTTGCGAGATTTTCAGCGGACCGGACCGAGGTGTATTTAATGCATTTGGAAAAACGACGCGATTCAAACAACTTGTACGCGTTTCGGCCAGGAGACATTTGGAAGGAAAGCTGTAAATCATTAGTATATCCTGTCGACATTGTCTATAATTCATCCGAAAACGCTTACGAACTACGAACGACAAAACAAGCTATCTACAAATCTGTCCGTGGCGACGGTCTTTAAGTTTGGTTAGAGCCCCGGGATCTACGAAGTATGCCTCAGATAATTTGAGTTGGGAAGAAAAAGTGGAATTAGGATGCGATGACTACGCACGCGCTTTCACTGATATACCTTCTTTACGTTGAACTGCTTGTTATACGTTACCTTAATTTGTAGACATTCAATTGTTGTTAGCAGTGCTGATTTAGTATCGGTTAACCTGCATCGTTCAATGTGCAAATGTTATTGTCTGAAGATTTTAAAATGAAAAACGAACTTCCAAAAACTCATGTGTTCCATTCGCCTCACGATTTTACTCTCGAACTTGAGTGTCTTTGTCCAAAATGGGCGCTATTACAGTCATTATTACATTTAGTGCCCAAGTCCCCTGTAGAAAACCTCAATTTCCAAAGGAGAGGGGCGTTAGAGAGCGTTCATAAACTCATATTTGGGGGGGGGGGCTATTTGGTTAATATTCTCTAGGTCATGTATATTGGAAGCAAATATTGCCAATTTGAAGGCTACAAAGAATCAAACTATGTTTTTGGCAATGACATGACTGCTCGATCATCCCGATATTAATGTTCTAGTCTTTGGATTATGTTTAAAACATGATCCAAATACAAAAACAAATCTGTTTTTATTTAGTTGCAGCCTAAATGTGGGTAGACCAATCAAATTTCTATACATGCACCTCATGCACAATGACGGCACAAGGCTTGATGCCTGAGAGGAGTGCTGGGAAATTTTAGTAGCGGCCATTTTGAATTGTTAAATCTTGCCCTTCCCCCCCTACCACACCCAACTCTCTCTCATATTCTTGTCAATATTTTTCTAGGCAAACCCCAGAATTAAAACGTTATATAATGATGACACCCCCCCCCCCACACACACACACACACACACACACACACACACACACAAAAACCCCACCTCCCGCCGCCTAAATAACACAGTCCCTAAATAGTAATTTTTCCAGGATAAAAATACCCAAAAGCAGCGGTCCTCGACAGGGGGGCTTTGGTTGTTAAATGTATTGAAATAGCCCCTTTTAATAAAACCACAACTGCTCTGTAATATAATATAATATATATATTATAATGAATTCTTACCAGAAGATACTGTATAAAATCGACACAACAGCTGCAATACACTATTAATTAGCTCACAATCATCCCAAATATCAATTTTATAAAGCCATTCCATGCGAATTGCGAAACAAAACATCAAATACTGGATAGTATGGGATAATAGTAGCTGTTTGAACGATGTACACATAGGTATATAGTAGTACATTTTCACAAGCGCCCGCAATAGACTAATCAGCGATTGACCAACTGAACTAAGTCCGCAGCCCAGCTGCGGACTTAAGAGTGACCAATCAGGAGCGCCCAGCACGCGTTTCCACTTCCTGTGTTTCAGTTGATCGTTTCCTGTTTGCACATTGTTCCAGATATATATATCGAGATCACTGGAATCTGAGAAGTTTACAACAGGTCAGCGGATGTTTCGACGGTCGGCTTTTAATTGCACGTGTGTGCTTCGTGTATTGTATAAAACTGCTGAGAAACTTCCATTTATATCTTTAAAAAACTTGCCTAACTCAAGCTAATTATTCTATGTGAAAATGGCAACGAAGAAACTGAATACTATTTGCCTATGACGCCTAAAAATCTCTCAATACTTTGATGTCCAATTCTCTTCATCGAAGGTATGTTCTTGCAAAGCCTTTGCATTCGTCCTCACGGTATTAATGTAAATTGCCTTTAACCTCCTTACAACTTGAGTTGTACTGTTTATAAAATCGTTCTTAAGCGAAATCGGTATAACAGGTTGTTTGTCTTAATAATATGGTTGTTTGTTTCAATATGTGTCCGATTAATTTTGTTTACCTGTTTTTATATATGATCGTGTCTAACGTCTGAATAACACAATAGTCTAGGGCATTACATTATTGCATGAGTCAAATCCAAGTATCCAACCGCGATCATTGAAATACCGGACTGCCAAATGCCCGCCCGAACAGCCAGAACCCACTGTCAAATCCGCTGCTATAGGGGCCGTAGTCTTGGTTCTGGTATTTTGGCTAAAATTAAACATGTATTGACAATAGCAATCATCAAAATATATCTGTCTACTATATAACATTTGTATGAGTAAGTAGTGTTCAGGAAAATATATCAAACTCATGCATGCAAGTCCTACTTCAACAGGAAACCTATATATACCATCACGCCGGGAATAAACACTGAGTTAACGTACCTTAGTATATGTAATTCATTCTGGCAAGGCACCGCACGGCATATTGGTAAGCCTGTCTTGAAATACCTGCCTGGAGATAAGAATTGTTTGAACTTTACAGCCAAAGTTAATTGTATTGTATACAAAGTTGTTCCTGAAGGCCATTTTGCATTTGAGAACTTTTGCATAAATCTGTCTTTAAGTAAGTAGTGTTCAGGAAATATCAAACTTATGCAAGTTCTAACCTGTTTGCATGCACGGAACAGTTTATGTAGCCCGACACAGTTTTGTAATCACTGGAATTATAAAACGGCATCGTGCAATATATGCAATATCGTGCCTGGAATATGAGAGCAGTCACATCAGCAATATTGCTCTTTCTCGAGGGCAAAAATTTAGCTATTGCTACCAATACAATTTAGACCAGCTATGAAACGGAGACAGTGATAGGCTACATGGCATCTCCAGTGCTGTAATATCATAATTATTTAGCGCTACTAACTATATACGTCATAGTATACTTTAATAATTCAATGTTGTTTTGCGTTGCGGTTGAATTTTCTTTTCTCGAAGAAAATACAGTAGAGACAGTTGTATATATTGACGATGTACTGTACTTTAAAAATCACGATGCCGATATATAAAACCAGTCAATACTCAATAGACACAATACTCAATATTCAATAACAATGTCATGTGTGTTTTACTATGTCTATAGTTTATATAGACTGTAAAAGCAAGGGCAGAGCGAAGACTTAGTATATAGCTACCTGTCAGCAAATAAGAATTTTTGTTGTCATGTCAGGCAACGGTTTATTGTTGAACTGACAGCCGCAGTAAAAAATTGTACTACAGACTTTTGTTTATTAATTGAGGCCTATATTTATATCACACAACTTTTGCGTAAAACTGTGGTATGCAACTGGCTTACAACAAAAGTTGTACTGTTGAGGAAATATCAAAGTTATGTTGTAACCAGTTGTTGCATGCAACGGTTTAATACGCTGACACTGTAACCGTCTATGATCATTCAAATTAATAACGGCATCCTGGCAAGTGAAAACCAAGACTTGCTTGCTTTGACTTGTGAGTCTACGTATGAAAGGCTTTGTGAATATTTTATGTAACATATGCAACATGCTGATAGATTTGTATGATGAATTGTGTTACAAAATAAGTTATTCTCTGCGTGTATTAGAAATTGCAGTGCAGAAGGCAATTTAATTCGAAAAATTATTCAAATATATTGCATGCATGCAACAGTGATAGAGGATCGTGACACGAAGGCCTTAAACAATTTGGCCAACAAAGCATCGATGTCTGACAGTTGCACGACTATACACAGACTGATAGATTTGTATGATTGAATTGAATAATGTTGCAAATTAGGATGTTACTATCCAGAGAACAATTTCATATATATATATATATATATATATATATATATATATATATATATATATATATATATATATATATATGTATATAAAAATCACTCTTATAGTCATTCTCTTCCACAGGGGAAAACAATCGCTGGAACAACGAGGAAAATATCCCTGTATATATATCGAGAACGCTTACCTAACTTATATACACTTCACTGAAGACTGGGAACTTATATAAATGGCTCTCTGACAAAGGGGGGATAATTTGTGGACCAGAGTATGTATGCCCCAAGTATGCAGCTCATCCAGGAAATAGCGTGGCAATTTACTTCCTCGT
>CACRXK020012266.1:0-15334 GCA_902702795.2 Paramuricea clavata
CCCCCGCTCCGGTAAATTTAGCTTTACAGCACTGGTGCAAAGCCCTGCAAAGTCTCTATTGTACTATTCGTCGACTGTTCGTACTATTCGTCGACTATTCGCGGACTTTTCGTGGCATTGAGAGTTGTGTCTGGAGTTTCAAGGCAAGTATTTTGATCATTTTTAGACATTCTGTTTCAATGTTTAGCCGTTGCCATGACATTGTAAATCATTCGCATTTAGTTGCGTCACTAGAATGATCTAGTATGTCCTCATATCTTATTCTCACTGAGAATTTTCTCTCACAATACCATATACTTTGAATATTTATGCACGAGATGATCAGTAAGTCATCCATATACACCACGTGATTGTCAGACAGCATAAAAGTAGCACAGAATCGGTATCTTTTGAGCATTTGCGGATTTGCCACCGAAAAGGAAGGACGGCGCTCGCAGCCGTGCTCGGCCTTGGGAATTTAACGAAATGCCTTGCTTACACAGAAGCACGACAACGCTCACCATACAATTTGACTTGTCATGGTATGTCGAGCATGATGTGAATTAATCGTCCTCCTCAACCGACTGTACTTGGAATCAGGTATCGGTTTGTTGTCTACCGAATTTAAGTATGTCGTCCCCACGAGTTTCGAGCCTATTAAGTTTTCTTTGGTACACGTACAATTTGTTACAACGGCATACACATCGTCTTGCGACCACCGAAAATTTTGCAAGCAGATGAGGCTGTATAATAGTCTAATTGTTAACGTTCAATCTGTACTTTTCCGCATCTGCATGCATGTGTTCGTATTTTCCACACATTTTTCTTAGGTACAGATTTTTAAGTCATAGCTGTTGTATTACTTGTCGAGTTTCACTGGCACTTAGTTGTATTTTGCTCGTTCGTTTCTATTTAAACGGATCCATATTAATATGGCATTTTAGCGAGTTCAAATGCACAAAAGCCTAACGTTGTCCATGGCATATATTTTGTTCTCTCGCGGGGTTTCAGCGTTTCCTAATGTGCGGGCTGTCGAGGTGGTACAAACCCTACACATGCATGTCTACGACGTGTTCTTGCAGATGCGTTCTGGAAACGCCAAACGTGTAGTACGGCGTGTGACTGGGTATATGCGTTGAAATGTATTAGGTTAGGTTTTTGGGTCCATAGTACGCGTGTTGTTTATTCTCATGTTCATAGTCGTTTTGGATGCCACACCGTAGTGCGTTAGTAACTGCTTTTGCTCACAATCTTCCAAAGACCAAGTGTACTTAGGCCTACAATGTGCATGCTTTGTTTTCTTTTTGCCGACCTGTGTTTTATTTTCCTCTCGGCTGTGCATGTTCTGTCCTCAATCTCGTGGTTTTTGTAGTTATTTTGCTTTATTTTCTCACCGTTACATTCGTTTGGAGTGTTTCTGTATGAATATAGTCGTGTTTTCATGGACATTATATAGGTTTGTTCGTTCATGCATGCATGTTTTGTTTGCCTCTATATTTACTGCCGGAGTATCTTTTTAAGGTTTTCAAAATTCCCGAATATTTTAACTGGCGTCGGTTGTATTTACTCGTTCTTCTTCATTTTTATATCACGCCGTTATATCAAGGCCACTTTTCGAGTTTTTTAACCCTCGTTTCGGTGGTTTTTTGACAGGTAATCTTTTTCAGATTCCGCCTCATTATTTGTCAACTCGGTTGTTAATAGAGTTTTCCTAATGCGCGGTCTGGCGAGCTGGGTACACTAATCAAAACCATAAACACGTCTACGACGCGTTTTCGTGTTCAGGCGCGTGCTGGAAGCGTATAATTCCCAGAGTTTGACTGCTTTCATATGCCTATAAGCGTTTTACATTTTCTACTGCCATCACAATGTTTGTTTGCACACATATTTACTGCCCGCGGGTATCTTTTAATGCTTTCATATTAGGGAATTATCTATACATATATATTCATCAACTTGCGTGGGTTGTATTTTATTCTCTCGTTTTGAAACGATGCCGTTATTTCATGGCCATTTCAAGTTCTATTCTAATCCTCGTTCAGGTGGTTTTTGGCTGGCAATCTCTTTTAGAATCCGCCACATTATTTGTCAACTCGGTTGTTATCTCGTTTTCGTAATGTGCGGTCTGGCGAGGTGGGTACAGTACACTAATCACAACCCTACACATGTCTACGACGTGTTCTCGTATTCAGGCGCGTGCTACAGACGTTCCCAGAGTTTGACTGCTTTTATAAGCCTATAAGCGTTCTTTTTCCCTTCGACTGCCATCGCAATGCCGTTTATGTTATTGTTTTGGGGCAGGTAATTTTTCTACTTTGTCTTTGGACTATTGCTTTTGGATTTTAACTATATTGCTTTCGGTGAAGCAACATTGTGCTACCATATATTGCATGCTTTTGGTATGGACAATGCGGTGAGATTTTTTGCTTTTGGTGAAGCAATTCACCTTAATTTGTTGCTTTTGGTGAAGCGCATAACTTAATTTGACTTGTTGCTTTTGGTGAAGCGCATGTCCGTAATTTATTGCTTTTGTTGACGCGAATACACTAAGTTGACTTGTTGCTTTTGGTGAAGCGCATGTCCTTAATTTATTGCTTTTGGTGACGCGAATACCCTAAGTTGACTTGTTGCTTTTGGTGAAGCGCATGTCCTTAATTTTTTGTTTTTGGTGAAGTGACTGTTTTATTTGGTTTGCTTTTGGTGAAGCACCTACATTAATTTTAGCCATTCGGCTTTTGGTGAAACCTATGAACTTTTGTCCTTTGTTTTTGTCGTGCGCGTATGTTTGAGCTATTGCTTTTAGTTCCGCACATATTATTTTTGGTGAGGTCCATATCTTTTGCCCTATATTTTCGTGGCGTTCAATACCTGTAGTGCGCATCCGGACGAGTGTCAGTGTGGCCAATTCAAGTTAAAATTCATAATAATCAAGTAATTTGTTTGCTATCCACTGCTTTGAGTTAATGATTGGATTTATGAGGATGTTTATGATAAAATCAGTAGCAGTCAATTTGGCGGTGTGCCTGGAACATCTACAATACATGCGTTGATTTATTTGTTACATAAATGGCATATGGCAATGGAAAGCCCCCAAAGAATTGTTCGTATTACGTTTTTTGATTTTCGAAAGGCATTTGACTTGATCAATCATAATGTGCTGCTAGAAAATTTTATGAAAATCGGCGTTCGTCCAGCTGTGGTTGGTTGGTTTGCATCATATCTTTATAACAGATCACAAGTAACGTCTTTCCATGGAGAACAGTCTGATTGTAAAAGAATCAAGGGAGGCGTTCCACAAGGGAGTAAGTTGGGTCCTATTGCGTTTATAATAAAAATAAACCAATTACCAACGTCTATTATACCCAATAACCAAGATCAAATATGTAATGCCGTAGAAGACCAGGACGTAGCGATGTTTATGGATGACACAACATTATCGGAAGTAATCAATGTCAGTGACCATTTAGGTGGCATCCCAATCGGTAATACTCAAATGAACGTAGACAAGGTGGTACAGTTTGCAAAGGACGAAGGAATGGAACTAAACTATAAAAAGTGTATGGAGATGATTATTGACTTTAGGAAAAATATAACCTCTATACCCCCAATTTATGTTGGTGGTCATAATGTTTCTCGAACGAAGTCATATAAGTTACTGGGAATATGGTTAGATTGCGATCTTAAATGGAAAACTAATACGGAATATATTACAAAGAAAGCGGCCAAGCGTCTGTATTTATTAAAGATCTTGAAGAGTTATGGTGCCCCCATGGATGATTTGTTAGCATTTTACTGTTCGGTAATTCGTCCTGTTTTAGAATATGGTGCGGAGATTTGGAACGGAGGTCTAACCCAAGAGCAGAAAAAGAGCATTGAACGAATTCAAAAACGAGTACTTAGAATAATTTACCCAAACCTAGACTACGACCAAGCAATAACTGAGACAAAATTACAAACTTTGGAAGAACGTTGGGACGAATTATGTGTATCTCTAATTAAAAAAATGCTGGAACCAAACCATAAACTTCATAGCCTCTTACCAAAGAAACTAAAATACATTAGGCAAAAAGAAACAAGAACTAACAGTCAGAAATTATATAATTTCCCCTCTAAAACCGAACGTTTTAAACACAGTCCTTTAGTTTACTGTATATACTTATATAATTCTAGATTAGTTGATTAGGATCATCATTTTTAAAATTTTATCAGTTAATGTACAAATAGGTATGCATTAGTAGTTTTTATACATATTGTAAATAGATATAGATTAGTAAAACTTTAATTTTAATGAATGACATGTAAATATATAATATATATATATACTTTTTTATACCCAAATTTGTAAACACATTGTAAATTAGCGTAACTACTACTAAATGTGTTAATAAACCATTACCATTACCAATGTTACGCGACGCATACATGTCTTATTTACTAACGAGATCACTTCTAATTTTATTTTAATGCTGCTTGTATTGTCCTGTACAGCTGTTTCACTGAGTTGTTCGTACATGTCCCATAAGTTGCAAGTTTTTTGTTTTTGCAGGTCGCTAAATTGTTCGCAGCAATTATAGCTGGCATGTCCATTGTATTCAATGGATTACCATACGGTGTTATGTTGGATTTGCATTTGTCTGTACAATTTGTTTTGTTCTATTGAAACACTATTTAATTGTTTCTCTTCTATTACTCTTGGTGGAGCGATTACGTTTGCTTTAACTCTGTTTACGTATTCTAGGCCTACTCTGGGACCTTAAAATAACTCGCCCTAACTCGCCTTAACTCGCCCTAACTCGCCTTATCTCGCCCTATCTCGCAATAGAAATTGATAGAATTTTGCTTACTCGCCCAATCTCGCCTTATCTCGCAATAATAAGTTGACAGAAGTTATTCATTGAACTGTTTTTATATACAACCGGCAACAGAACTACTGAATCAACGATACGCGCAGAATTTTAGGAGAAATATTTTAATACACAATCACATTCACAAAATTCATGAAAATATAGATTTATGAAAATTCCGACAAAAATATAAAACTACATTCACCAAATCGCGTAACCAGACGCTCTAGTTCCACATCAGGACTCCTTCTTCAGATTACCAAATCAAAAACAGTAACCTTTCAAAACAGTTTTTATATCAGAGCATGCAGAACGTGGAACACTCTACCAATATCTTTAAGAAACTTAACTTTATTGTCTTCGTTTAAACGTTGTCTATTTAATTACTATTTTTTATTAACTTCTATTGTTTATAACCCAGAATTGCCGCACACATACAAGACTGTTTGTGTCAAATGTCACAAAGCCCGTCCTTTGGATTCACTCAGTGACACTTTGTGCTGCTAGTGCCCTTTCTTTATATTATGTGATGACTTTTTGTTGTTTTTTTGTTGTGATGCACTATTTAGTGTTTAACTCTTTGTATACAATATTTCTATGTATTTTACAACTCACGCGGGGAACCCGTTATTGGAGCTTCGGCTCTGTGGGTGCGCCCTTCCTGTTTTTGGGTAAATTAAATAAATAAATAAAATAAATACAGTAAAAGCAAAGTTAAGCCTAGCTAGTTTCCATTAAATCGTAATCATCGCAATAGTCGCGGAACGCAGACATCGCTGTCCCAAAAATCGCAATAAGTCTATCCTTGCGACTTTGTCGTAAGAGTCTTAGTGATCGGTGTGACTCAAGTGTCCAATAAATTGCAGTTTTATTAAAATTTTCGCGTTTTTAAAATCGTTGCGACGCTTGCGATGCAGTTCTGGCGATAATTACGATTTAATGGAACCAGGCTTTAAAGGTGAATATTGTAGTAAACATACCGTGCTTGTCTGTCTGTGACCAACATTAAATTTAGTAGAAACAATCTGTAGTGACAAGGCTTTTTGAATCTCATTTTAATATCGTAATACATGAATAACATGATAAGAACCTTTAAAATGTTGATGCATATCCCGCCATATTGCGTTTGCGAAATTGAATGATTCTGACTTATAGACTGCGTAGACTCCCCCCCCCCCACCCTCCTCCGACCACAGAGGAAGTACCGCGATGATGGGAAGATTCCGCTTACCAGGGGGGGATGCTGTCTGGGAACAGATATTGAAAATATTGCTCCCTTCAGCGGAAAAATTTCAATCTGCTTACAATACTTAGTGTTAGTGTTAATGAGAGGCAGTGAATTCTGAATATAAAAGCTTGATAGGAAATAGGAATATATTAAAAAATAATACAGTTTTATACAGAGGAATTATTGTCATTTACATTCATTTACGTTTCCAAAGCAAGTAAGTTGGGCATTAATTCTAGTATTATGACAGTTGGTTATCTTTTAATATGCCATTGTGGTTCGAAATTTCGTTAATAAAAAGAGTTATTAAAGTACTAAATTTAATAGTAAATAATCTATAATTTTCTAGCAAGCTTTGTAGTTTCTCTTTGTTTCATATCAATGTTTATATTGAATTAAATTAAAAATTGAATACAAGGACTGCTGCTTGCAAACAATTTCGAACCTAATTGATAATGTCATGATTCATGAAAACAGCTAAAAATTGCAAAATCTGTGGTGAAGCTAGTCATAGCAAGTTAGCTACTGATACTGTGAAGATTTAGGAAACAATCATAGATATCTTATATACACTAGATAGCGCATCTCTTTTAGTAAAATTGAAGCCAAGAATATTCCAGCGGTTACCCCCATTTGATTAGGTGGCGGCCATGTTGGTCGTTCCCACTTGCTAATAAACGCTTAAAAACAACAATAACTTTCATCATTTGAATAGTTTAAAAACGTATTTGGAATAGGGTTAACTACATGTTTAAGTTCCGTGTTTAAGAAATAGAAAATATACAAATCCTCTCATTTCATGGGAACGACCTGAGACTGCAATCACGGCTTCAGTTTTTGAATTGCAGAATAATTAGATGCACTATCTAGTGTATATAAAATATCTATGGAAACAATGCAGTTCTAAACACACTACGCATAATGCCTCAAATTATACAATTTGGCATCTGGCTACCAGCCTCATTTTGATGCAACTTGTTTCCAGGTCCCGATTTATTGCGCATATCATGTATATATTGTAGAATATAGAATAAAACACTTTTCTAGGCCTGCTAGTTCAAGTACTGCATACTTGCTTTGCATAATGAACAAACAAAACAAAAACTTATATAAAACAATTATAAACTGCATCAACAACTGTACCAGCCATCACAGAATAGTGCTGTTGACGAACGCATGGTCAAATAAAGGAACAGGTCAGGGATTAGGCAGTTCATGAAAGATAAGCCTACTAAGTTGAGGATAAATCTGTGCGTTGCTACAGACAGTTCTAATGGTTATACTTGCGACTTTGAGATTTATTAATTATAGTGCAGAGATTCATCACAGCATGGATTGGGGTATGACGTGGTGACGTGATCTAAGTTTGGTTACACAGTCTTAGGTCTTTTGTGGTCCAATATATATTTTGTGCCAAAAAAGGAAATATTTTCACCACATAATCCAATTGTGTGGATGAGTCCTGCTTTGGCGCACATTACTTTCTTATAATTACCAGCGGCGACGCCAGCCCAACAACACTTGGTCATGCTATTCGAAAATATTTTCATGTTCTAGATTGTGAAACAATCAATTTCTAAAGAAAGGAGTAATGATTATTTCAAATTTGCATAGCATGACCAAATTGTCAGGTCGGCTATGCCACTGATAACTAATTCAATGGAGTACAGATTATTTAAGCATGCATATAGTAACCGTAGATATAAAGACATTTTGCAGATAGTTATTTGAATGTTCTTTTTTCAGTATCACAGACTTATTTTTGTGCCATACTATCCTTGAATAGTAAGAAATATTGGAAGTGTGGTGATAAGTATTGATAATATGCTGCAGAAATGAAAAAGAACCTTTCAGAAGGGAATTTGTTTTATTGTGAGCGCAAATCTAAATTTTACTCTGCTACATAGTTCATTAAAAAATTCAGTAAAAATAGTTATATTTTTGCTACATGCATGAAACTTCGGGTATTTGTAGATAAGAGCCGTCTCTTTCCGCTACATTCATAAAATTGTTGACAAGTTTGAAATTTGTATTGGTAAATACGTTTATGCATAATTGCAACATTTTTTATATCATAATTTATGCAAATATGTGACCTTCCTTGGGAAAAGGTACGTTAACGCTTTTGAAAAACGTTATGAAAAATCGTTCGTTATCCGTTCGTTATCCGTTTAAACGCTTTAGCCTTCCTTTTGAAACGATTTTTGAAAACGTTCAGACTCCTTAATGAAGCGTTCAAACGGTTGGACAAAAACGTTTGAAAAATGTTGCTAAATCGTTCGAACGATTGGTACAAAACGTTCAAATACGTTCATGAAGCCGTTTAAATGCCTAAGAGAATATCTTTACAATACTAAGCCGACTTTGTAGGCGTTTAAAAGTTTATCTGAAACCGATTGTCTTGTAGGATTTACAAATGAATACTATTAGACAAGTATTACGGACAGCGGTATAATATAAGTTCGCTACCCTTCACGATATTAAATATTCTAAGCGTCGAAACTGTTGCGGCGATATACTGCAACAATATCTAATTTAGAAAAATGTTTCTCGTATGTTAAAAGTTGGTTTAATTAAAATACACATCCGCGAACTTGCCGTTTCCGTCTTTTAATAGCATCAGCTTAGTGTCAATTAATTCATTTAAGTTATATTATTCTGGTCGAATAACTAAAGTCGTTATGTTACAAATACAATTGTATCCAACCAGAAAATAAAACACTTTCAATGTACAGCCCACCAGTTTAGAGAGGGAATTTTGCCCATGCGCCGAATAAAAAAAGAGAATTGAAAGCGGCAGTATATCAGCAACTAATTCAATTAAATTCTTGCAAGGTGCTTTAAATGCGACACGGCACAAATTTCGATAAATCATATGTCGCACATGAATGGGGAATGGCAACGGCGCAAGCCGTACTCGAAGACCATGGCCGCGTGCGAGGCACTCCCCGTTTGAATTAAATTTACACACAACACTATATTCGCAACTATTCGACGACTATTTTTTTATGCGGATACTGCGGATACTGGTATTCTCCTGTCGCCAACCGAAACCGATACTGTTTCAATATAAAAAAATGTTACAGTCAGCTACTTCTGTTTTTAGCTCTGATCCACTTATCTGGGGAAAACGTCTAAGTTCATATTAAACGTGATGCCTGCAGCCTTTTAACTGCTTTATTAATTATATTTAACTATTTAAACAAAATGACCAATTTTATAAAAGATGTGGGAATCAGCTACAGCATAAACAATAATAAAACAGAGTCGATTACTAATTTTTCCTCGGCAGTTATAATTAAACCGTGTATGCATTTATTTCCGAGTTTTAGAAGGACTGGTGATCTTGCAGCGTGCGCGTACATGTGCAAAATGGAATGTTTCAGGATAGAATATTATACCATATTATCAATTTTCGGAGTATCTATTGTTTGGTATTTTATCAAAATACTCAGTGGTTCCGGTAATTAAAGAATATTATACCTTTTTGGCGTTTCAAACACTTCATTTTATAATTATTTCATTAACTGGCATTGCTATTACCAACTTTTGTGCCTTCCATCTTTCGGGAGCTATTGTGCTATAGTAACTGATATAAGCTGGTGTTATAAGAACAACAACTGTCATAAGAAAGAGACGCTTAATTATCGCGAGGAATCTCAAAGATTAAGGAATTTAATATTCCCATACTCTAATTTTCTTTTAATTTCAACTATATAGTCGCATTCAGCCCTGCAATCGAGTGGAGATCACTCGGTTAACATATCGAGTTTTTCCTTAACCCATGCACCTCTTCATATTTTCAGATAATATATCGCGTCGTGTAGCGTGATAGGAAACACTTGCATTAAAGGTCACAAAAAATAATTATTAGATTAATTATACCTTTCTATTAAACCAACTATTTTTATACAAGTTGTCATCAATGTCATCAATATTAGCTTGCAAAGTTCAAGTTGCGCCAATACGGATAGGATGTATATCTTCATGTGTGCCACTGTAAATTCGATAGATAGCAACCTACAGTGCCTAAAATGGATTTATGCGAGGATTTACGTAGCTTAAAAGATATAGGACGACATTAGAAGTGAGAAGACATCGTAAGGTTAGCGTATAGTCCTGGTGGTCATGCAACTAGTGACTGCATGTATATGCCGATTAAATATTTATAATTTATTTCTGATTTCTATGAAGAAAGTAAAATAGGAGGCCACCAGGAAAAGGTGCGTGTATTAACGTGTTCCAAGCTATATATCATTGCATTTCCCAACTAGAAAAATTATTGGGGGAAAACAGCCTTATAATTAGTTATATACTGTATAGCTGTGCGACTTGTTGCATGTTAAATATAGCCTATAGTAAAGACGTTTTAAATAGCGATGTTGTGATTGCGCGAAAACATAAAAGGGAATAGGTCTTCTTGATTAGGCTTGTAAAAAGATGTACTATATCCATATATAGTATATATAGTGCATTTTAAGGAGTGCATTCACATTTTTCATCAGTACCAATATATCGTCATAATTCTTATCTGCATTCTGCAATTTACCTTATAATTGTTGCGTGCTGTGTTTTATATTTGCCGTTCGAACTGTTTATTTTCATGGTTTAAATACCTTTAGGTCTTGACCATTTACTATTATGTTAGTATAACACATCGTAATAAGTCACCATTGTGACGGAAAAAGTGACCGCATCTTTGCCTAATATTCAGGAGCGAATTATGAATTGATTACGGAAAATATTATAATGGCGATAATTCAACAACCAGCATGTGCTTTGCATTTTATAGGCCTGCCGTGTTTCACAGGCTATAGTATAGACGGAATTACAGAATCATGCGTACATTAAGCATGCAATGGACGCCCGATTTTAATTCGACAGAAATGTGTCCGCAATATCAAACAAGTCATAAGCCATAGGCCATAATTGAGACAATATCACTGGCGGCGACAGGTTCGATCGACACAGATAATGTATCGTTCTATAGCTGTTGTGTATTTAGTAGTTAGCGTTGCATGTTCAAACCGTGATCGCTAAATCCCAACAATATATATATTATCAGCTCGCGAGTTCATACTCTTTTTTCCAACTTTGGATTGTGCTATTTTATAGTGTTCTTGTCTGGCTATTTTCATGCCTAATCTTATTATACCACGTTTAAATATACCGTCTATTATTAATTAATTTAATTTCCTTTTTGAAATTATGCATCACGAAAAAATTGTCAACAAATCCTATACGCAAAATTTCTTACATATAGACTATAGGGACAATATTCATGTTTCGTATGTGTATACTATAGGCCTACATTTAGTTTTAGGACTGTTATATATATATATATATATATATATATATATATATATATATATATATATATATATATATATATATATATATATATATATATATATGTTTTATGATTTCATGCAATCGTGCATGATTGATTTTATGCATGATTGATTTCTTTAGAAAACGCCTTTAAATTTATGCGTGAAAGGCTACTACAACAACTACAAGTTTTGACGGTCGCGCGTAGCACTTTATATACATCAAATTGTCTGGTATACCTTGATAGTTTATCAAATACACCTTCTAAATTGCCCTCAATGAATTCAAATTGAGTTGTAAGCTTTGCACTTTTTGTGCGAAAGTCATTTTTAATTAAAGTGGTTTTCAAAAACATCTTCCTCCACTCCAAAATTAACTTTTCAAAATAAATTTATTGTAAAGACACTAGCAAGCCCCAAACTACACATGCATGCATGCGTAAAGTTTTCACAATTTTATTTTGCGTAATTGGCACAGTCAGGCAGATAGAAGGAGAGAAAACTGATCACATCGAAGGGAAATTCCATTTCTCCATCTTGAGCCCTGAAGGCGAGTGAGTACATTTCTGTATGTCGACGACGTTAAAATTCTTGTACTCTCTTACTGACATGTTTTTCTTTGAATTTTGTATTAAACTATATTACAGTTAAAAAACATTTCTAATACAAATGACTTGAATAAACAGAAAGCTTATACAAAAAACTACATCTAAGACATTTAAATGGTTAGCTGGGATTTTCAAGTAGTTTTCGAGTTTTTTCTGTGTTAATCTTGTAAAATCAGGTGAATAATATGTTTGCGATGTTACTCTGAGTGCATATCCACACCGGGCGAGCTTGAAAAATATGCCCGGCCACGGTGTAAATGTCGTTTTTGTAGTTTTTGCAAGCTTTCCAATGATGTAAGTAAGTTTTGTTAGAAATGTATTTGAAATTTCACTTGTTTAACTGTAATACAGTAATACAAATTCTAAGAAAACCGTATCGGCAGGAGCGCACAAGACATTTTAACGCCGCCGACATACAGAAACGCACTTACTTGCCTTCAGGGCACAATATGAAGGCCAAATGGAATTGCCCCCCCCCCATATTGTAAGTTTTCCACAAATTGTGTTCCTCTATCCGCCTGACTCAGTGGCAGTTTAGCGGATATTTTCTAACTGTGCAGTTTTTTTATACACCTGCAGTATAGTATATCCTGTAGGGCGTTCTGGAATGACGACTACAGTCTACACCCACCAGCAATGTGTAGTACGTTGCATTTTTTTTGTACACCGAATAAGAACATTATTTGGGTAAATTCCTTATCTTATGGTAATGTATTTTATACGTTTTCATGGTCAGAGGCGGAGCCTCGACTATGACAATATTTATAAACCAATTATCAAAGTTAAAGACAGACTGTGCAGTAAAGACGACAATTGTTAATACCATTTTTATCGAAGCTGGTCGTTTTCCTTTTTTCCGTTGCGCTTTTCATATGTTTTCTGTCAGCATTCACCTATTACGTCGGTTCATAATGAAACTGCGACGATCCTTCTCACTTTTCTCTGTATAGCACGATCAGTGGTCCCAACTTCCTTGTTTTTAGGCGAGATTGATCAACCGGCAGTTAAGTCTCTTTATTTTTATGTTCGCCTTTTCTCTGTCACTCCACGTGCAAATTCAATTAAGATCAATTTTCTGTTGCGTTTCTGCTGAGATCTGGAAACGAACTACAAAGATCAGTTAATCAAGTTGTATCACTTGTATCAATGATCACAGTAAGGCAGAGTCACAGCAAATACTAACAGCTATAAAGTGATTTTGGAAAATAGCCCTTCTGGGCTCGATAATTTACTTTTCAGTCTTTCAGAATAATTTGGCGATACCAGAAGAACCCAAACTACCCATATTGCAAACATAAAGTTGACACAAATTTTGCAGTATTTTCATTTTAGTGGACATTTTATAATTGCGCACTTTTTTGTACATCCTAGGCCCATCCTATACAAACATATAGTCAAATGCATGCAAAACCTGGCGCACACAAAGCGATTTTAATCGGCCGATTTAAATCGCATAGTGTGCGCCAGATTTAAAACACCGTCAGCATCAGTCTGATTATACCGCTTTCATTCATGGCAGCTCATCAATACCATTTATGCATGGGTAGAATATCATGATTCCTGAGCTATAAAATACTGATTTATGGGCTATAATAATTAATCATGTATAATTATTGATGACATTTAGTGATTGAATGATTATACTGATATAGCCCATTAATCATTACAGGTAAACATCAAGATTTTGCATCTCGTTTGGAAACAAATAATGGTACAAACTGCATGTAGATAGATTTTTTTGAGGAAGACCAATTTACCAACACAAGTTCAAAATACATTTATTAAAACTGTCTGTACCAGTGTAGGTAGTACCAATGTGAAAATGCTGTGCTGAGTGGTTATATTACTACCTTAAAAAATAAGCAGAAACTCGACGTTTCGAGCGAAGGCCCTTCGTCAAGAGTTAGTAGCAGGGATCGGGGAAAATGCACGGGCTTTTATACTAAGTGTATGAAAGCATCACGTGACAAAAATAAACCAATTAGATGGATTTAATAATAACAAAGTGTAAACAAAATATGTAAATCGCATTACAGAATATAATATAATTAAAAATATAAAAATAAACAGGAAGTTAAGACAATTACTACAAAAATAATAATCAAAACAAAACACGAGTGGGAATAAGGTAAAAGTAATAAATAGAAGTTGTCAATGTCTGCTATAGACAGGCAAAGACAGATGGCATCATAGACAAAACAGAAGACATGTCTTCTGGATTGTCTATGATGGCATTAAACATAAGAAAAGCGTTCATTAATACCAGAAGGGTGAACAGTGCCAAGTTTGGATATGAGGCGCATTTCATGTCGTTTGCGGCTATCGTTGCTTCCAGAAATGGGACAGAGGGCTCGAATTAACATATCTGAAACACTGTTAAAATGTCTGGCAACAGGTTGGTTAGCATCATTGCCAATAACTGCACGCCGATGCTCACCAAACCTTGTCCTTAAACATCTTCCAGTTTCCCCAATGTAAAGCATGCCACATCTGCTGCAAGAGATGCAGTAGATGAGATGGGAGGAGGCGCACGTGAAATGGTGCTTGATGTGAAATTCAGATTTAGGTGCCGAAACAATAGTGGTGGAATCTATAAAATCACAGGTTTTACATTTCGACGACAGGCAAGGAAAAGTGCCTTTCTGTGACGTCGAAGCCTGTGTTAGGGAGCTATGGACAAGGGTTTCACGGATATTTTTGCTGTGTCGAAAAGAGACTAAGGGGTTATCGGAGAAAATGGAAGATGTTTCAGGGTCGTTTTTCAAAATATGGAAATTCTTGTTGATGACATCTCTAACTTTGAAATTAAAGGAGATATTTAATACTGGGGGTTTGTTGTTGCCTGTGACATTAACACAGGGTCTGTGAGGGTGTCAGAACGGGGAATTTGGGAGGCCTTCGAAAAGGCAGTGTCTAATAGAGAGGTAGGATAACCACGCTGGACAAAAAAGTGTCTCATCTCCAGACTTTTGGCCTGAAAATCTTCGTCTTCACTGCAGATGCGGCGAAGACGAAGGAACTGAGAAAAGGGAATCGACCTTTTGGTATGGTTGGGGTGGGAAGAGGAAAATAGAAGATAGCTATGGGAGTCAGTGGGCTTGTAGAACACAGAAGTAGATAATTTGTTACCATTGATTGATACAAGATATCTAAGAATGATACACTGGTCTCACTGATCTCCCATGTGAACTGGAGTGCTGGATGAAAATTATTAACAAAGTTAATAAAGCGTTCCAATTCGACACAAGAACATGATGCTGTGCCAAGACAGTCATCTATGTACCTACCAAGGTAATCAGGGATGGGATCAGTGTACTGTTCGAAGATTTGTTTTTCCACAAATGA
>CACRXK020012267.1:3466-15332 GCA_902702795.2 Paramuricea clavata
AATTTATCAACAACAAAACTCTTTCGATCGATCGATCGTATAGTATAAGATAGAAAGATAGCTTTTGCAAATTACAATATCAGATTTCAAATATAGTAAACCGTCGCTATCGCGGCATTGATTCGCTGGCTGTTGTTGCTGTATACGATCGAAAAGAGTTTTGTTGTTGATAAATTACAATATCAGATTTCAAATATTGTAAACAGTCGGTATTTTTTATTCGATCCCCCCCCCTGAAAATCCAAACGGTAAAGGAGGCTAGGTGGCCAAGCAGGCGCCGTAGTAATTATCGGGCTTTCTAAGTTCCATAGAATTTTAGTCTCGAAACATTTCGCTAAAAATCCATTGCAAAAATTATAGGACGTGTTAATATTGCTTTGTATGTTCGAAGATGGGTGTTTATTCTATACGCTGGCGAAGTTTTACCGTGAAGAAAGCAATTTGAAGGGGATATTTTTCGATTTGAATTGTTCGTGTCGGCTGTTTGAGAACTGGAATCGTTAGCCTTTGCTTTCAATACTATCACCTATGAAGGCAGTCGCAGGCATCGAATGTAAAGTCGCTCAGAAATAAAAAACGATCACATACAATCAAAGTAGGCAAGTAAATATGATTTTAAAATATAAAATTCATTACAAATTTTATTGTTTAGTATATTCTCAGAGGTATATTCTATAATGATATATTTACTATACACAGATACACGTCTGGGCCGCCTGTGGTTGTCCGGAAAATTTTTTTGACCCCTAAAATAGTACACTGACCGAAATTTTTTTGGCGACGGGGGGGGGTGGGGGGGGGGTGGCCAAAATAATTTTTCCGGAAAAAATTTTTTGGGCAATGTGGAATTTTTTGGGCAAAAAAGCTACCGCCCCCCCCAGAATTTAGCGGCCCCGTACGCCTATGCGAATTACGGTCATGTAACACTGACGTTGAGATGCGATTGGTAACCAGACCTCCATGTCAAACATAAGGTAATCAAAGCACTAACTTTTTCGCAAGTTCACAACGCGAATACACGTACGGCAGCAATTTCATTAACTTTTTGTTATACTACTATGGAGAAATATTATCCCACTTACCGGGAAAAGTTTCCGGCTGTGACGTAGCACTGAACATCAATTGAATTGAAAAGTTGCTGACACGACAAAAAGTTGTCCCGCTAAGCGGGAAAGTTGTGTTCATATGGGGAAAACATTATACCGCTCACCGAGATCTCGCCTGTCAACAAGCGAGATCTCGGTACACGGGAAAACTTTTCGTCTCATATGAACGCAATGTAACTTTTCATATTATTTTCGTAACAAGGCGAGATCTCGCTCGTAAACTTGTCGAAAAGTTTTCTCGCTAACCGGGATAACTTCTGCCCATATGAACAGGCCTTACAAACTTTGATTAAACATTCATTTCTTTTGTATTTTCCTCGTGAATTATTAATGAATTTTTTAAAATCGTAACTTATAGTATATATTGAATATGCATTCCGTCACACAGTCGCGTCAAGTTCAAAACAAGTATTACCAGTGAATAGTTTTATATACATTTAAGCCTTCTACCTATCGCGTACATTCGTTGGAAAAATATTCAATACTTTCTACTACGACTGCTATTGATCAGAAAACTCGATCTGTTCACATTTATGGCCATTAATAAATCACGCAAATCCTTTGTGGCCAAATTGGGTGACGGAAAGTGCGGTTTCTTGGGGGTAAGGGGCCCCCAGAAAAGCTGGAGAAACAACATCAGGGTGAGAGTAAGGGCCCTCACCGTTATGGACATTGAATCTCATGTCCGGGCCGGGCTTCCCCGTGGTGAAGTGATCGAGAGATGCGAAGATCAGGACGAGGGTAAGGGGCCCTCGCCGTTATGGACCTTGCTCTCTTTTGCCGGTGTGTGCAATTTCCTTTTATGTTGTCTCGAAGACCGTTGAAACCAGAGTGAACTGAGATAAAATTTGGCTAGCTTTTGCTGATAACTGAAGAATGTCGGCTTAGCAAAATGGGATTATATTGGCAGTTTGGCATTGACGCTTGGCAGATATTACCCCGAGAACAAAGCGGCTGTTTTCTTTGCTTATCGTTTCCGTTTAGGTTACATAGTTTTCGGTATGGATGTTGCCTCTTATTAATCCTAATTTATTCTTTAAATAAATTGCTCCTTTAAATACGTATATATTATTATTCGATTATCGCACGCTCCTTGTTTACTCAAAATGGGCGTGTCTAGTGTATTTGAATGCTATTGGCTAATGGAATAAAATGGCGAATTGCTAGCCAAAGTAAGCAGACCGTACGTGGCGGGCCCAAACCCGCTAAAATAGGTCTGCATAGGACACTGTACTCACTGGATGCAATTGCCCCAAAAAAACTATATATGTGATAGTGCTGAATATATATATTTTAAACGAGGTGTTCGACCATCTACGGTTTCGAAATATAATTAGCCTCGCCGCCCTGAACAAAATTTTAGAAAAATAACTATTTCTCTTGTTTGTTTGGACATCCTCCCTGAAAAATACTCAGAAACACAACAGAAGTCAGACAAGTTTATCGGACCGAACAATGGGCGGTAATAGAAATTTTCGCCAATATAAATGAAGTCCATGATTTCAGTACAAGACAGAGCGAATTTAGTTTCGCATTATTTTAATATTTATCTAAGTCTAATGCTAACTTCTTGAAACAATCTCTTGCCTCATGAGAGGCACAGAGACTTGGAATAACCTTCCTATTGACTTGAAATCGGCACAAATCATCTCTAAAACTTAAATAAAACATTCAAGTCTTGTTGTATGGTTGTAGATGTAAATTCTGTTAGGTCTATAGCCATATATAATACAGCCTACAGAAGGCCTGATCACCTGCATGTAAATATTTTTGTGAAATAGCTAGCTTTGTTGTAAACAAACTTTGAGCTTAAGTTCAATAAATTAAATGTTTACCTCGTTCGTTGCAAAATAAACCTTTGAATCCAGGGGCGCATAAACACTGTTTGCTACTTTCACACGTTCCACCATTTTTACAATCACTGTTGTCTTTGCAGTCTGTTTCTACAAGAAGTGGGAGAAAGCAGGTCGGAGTGTTTTTTTCTATGAATTTTAGAATAAAATTTGACGACGGGCTGCATGGGCGCGTCATTTGGTCGTACGTGCTTGTACTGAGTTTAATTCACATAT
The DNA here is from genome assembly GCA_902702795.2 of Paramuricea clavata. Lineage (NCBI taxonomy): Eukaryota > Metazoa > Cnidaria > Anthozoa > Malacalcyonacea > Plexauridae > Paramuricea > Paramuricea clavata. Next base: position 6,642 of record CACRXK020012267.1, read on the forward strand.
GATTCTTTCATGCAGTAATTTTTCACAATCAAAGTTTTCGTTTCTGGAGCAGTTGGGCTCCATATATAGTTGCAATATAACCTACTTTTTTCACATTTCTCGCCACTATATCCGACGAAACAATCGCATTTTATTTCTAGGCATTGTCGCTCTTGGTCCTTTTTCAATTTACAAGTTCCATGTTCATTAATGCATTGCTCATCTATGTCTACAAGGAGAACGAAACATTTTTAATGATCACACAGGTCAATAGCTCATTCGTTGAAATTTCTAACTCAAGGCGAAATTTATAGTTTTAATCTACGGAATAAAAATATTAAAGATTATGGTGCTGTGCTGCTCTACAGATTATGGTGCTATATATATATATATATATATATATATATATATATATATATATATATATATATATATATATATATATATATATATATATATATATATATATATATATATATATATATATATATATATATATATATATATATATATATATATATATATATATATATATATGACCAGATATAACCAGGCCGCGTATCTTAGGGAATGAGAATTATGCACAAAGTTTTATTTACTTGTTTCGCAGGTACGTCCAATGTATCCCGGCTGGCATTTGCATCTGTACTCGTATTGACCAGTAGGTATTGGCTCACATATACCTTCGTTCTTACATGGTGTCTCATCGCATGTATCTAGATTAAAAATAAGTTCTATCAAAGATTTGCACAACGCATGAGCGCTGGTAAAAAAATCTAGTAGAGCAGTTTCGAACACCATGGTTGAAGCCAGGAATTTAAAGGCAATACCATGAATGCGATATGATCCGCAATGATTTTCCTCTTTCTTGAGTCTTGGCGGCAAAAATTAGCCTGCAGAGCACGAAACTCAATTCCAAATCTAATCTTAACAGTTATTCCAACTAGTCCTTTAAACACAGTCTTGTATGGGATTTATTAATAGTGCTACCATCTCAAACAGTGTCCCTGGTTCACACAGAAAACCATTTGATCATAAAGCATCAGTCAAATCCATGCATGATAACGACCGTGAGTGATATGTGTTTGTTTATAATACCACTTAACAATTAGTCGCCGAAGGCGAGGTGATTACAAGCCTATGTTCACTGAGCCGAAGGCGAAGTGAATATAGGCTTGTAATCACCGAGCCTGAGGCGACTAATTGTTTTAGTATAAATTTGAGGTGTTTACAAACAATAATCCACACAACTTTATAAAAATTCACTTCAAATAAATTTATTTGCACTATAAATAGTTTGTTTACAAAATTTAAATCTCAGACACGGCTCTGTGTTGCGTTGCGACTAAGTCAGTTTTTTTCCAAATAAAAGCACGTAAAGTTTAATATCTTTCCTTGAAATATTTTCAAACCAAATTTTGTAGCTTGTTTGGGTTTTTTCGGCATGCTATCTTCTTTAATTTTGGCAATTTCCTCTTCTGTTACTACGGCAAAACGAGCAGCCATTTTGAAAAAAAAAGCTATAGTCACTGACCAGTGACTATCACTTCAGAGACAGTGAATCTTGACCAATCAGAATGCAGAAAAATCAATAGTCACCTGTAAATTTATACTAAAGTACAATAGTACATGTAACAACATCGAACAAAATGCTAAAATTAGGATACGTAATCACGTAACCACAATAAAACGCGACGTCATGTATATATTTCCGATCCGTATAAATGTCCCCAATGCCTGATACAAACAACAAAGCGACCGCAATGAAGTGATTAGGATGCTGCGTTGACACCTCGTCGTGATGTACTGACGTAATCAAAATTATCCATCAAGAAACCATTAATTACCAATTGTTTGACTTGCGTCATTTTCTTCTTCACAATAAGGAATATCCACAATTCGTCTCTCACTGCAAGGGAACTCTGAAAAAGTAATATATGCATGGTAATATCTATCAGGTATAACATGAATTCAATGTAGACGGTCACGGTAGGACAACGAAGGGAGAGAAACATACGATTAATTTTATAAGACCAAACAGGGAACATTGTGAAAAATGCAACTAATAGGTCCTCAGGCAGGATTAGAACCTACGCCTCTACGATTCTGGAGCAGTGCTCCCACCACTAAGCAACGGAGAACGTTGCTTGTTGGCCGGAACAGACGAAAATTCATGTACATACTGATGTTTGCATGGGTATAGTGCGGGGTTTTAGGGTATCGCATACGATTTTTTTTTTGATTATGCACTTAATTTCCTTCGTATTTTTAACAACCAACTTCTCAACAGCATGTGTTCGCAATGTTTGTTCCCAGCAGGGCCGTAGCGAGGGGGGGTATTGGGGGGGTGCATCTCCGAGAAGCGATGGATATTAAACATACAAGTTTGCTGTTACTTCATCTTGCAAGGAGATAGTGGACCCACAATAATAACAATAAAAATGCTAAATACGTACTATCCCTAAACTAAAAATATGCCCTACACTGACATGGCCGAAATTATTCTTTTGATCTAATATAAAGTAGTGACCTGCATAACCTATTGCACAAAAGACTACTTCGCAACCATAAAATTAGAAAAATCTATTATTTATGAAAATCATATTATTATTTATATCAAATATCTATTTTAATCTCTATTTTGAATATATTTTATATTCTGAGAGGTCTTGAAGGGGGTCCAGAAAGGGTCCAAATGGGGGTCCAGAAAGGGGTTCAGATGAGGGGGTCCAGCTTTTGCACCCTCCCTTAAAATTCCTTAAATCTCTGTAAACATTTTACGTAATACCGCATGCTCTAGTATATATAAGTCCTTTTTGCAAAACCTACGCCAGTTGACTGACTAAAGGCTAGCATGGTCAAAGCTCGTCAAACAGACTTTACCTAGTCAGAAGGCGTTTAATTAATCACTGGCTCTTGTAAATTCGAAATAATGGTTTAGGATGGAATGATGTGCTTGGTTCATTACCAGTTGTGCGGCTAAAATTCTCCGGTTTAACTACTAAGCACAAGTTAAGACGTCCATCTTAAATCAAGAAAATAAAAAGAACCTTACCTATTTCAAAAACTTCACAATCATCTCCAGTGAAGCCCACTGGGCAATCACATTCGTATTCTTTGTCCTCACCGTTTTTTTCCTTTTTCGCTTTGCAAGTTGCACCATTTTGACATGGAGAGCTATAACATGGCGTGTCTAAAAACAACATGTGTGAGTGTCTCTTAAGTAAAATTAGAAATAACTAGAATAAAGCCCAGATCAAACAACACTTTTCACACGACATCTTGTATGTTTCACTCTCTTAGTTTCCTTAACAAATTATTCATTTCCTCTTTTCCATATCTCAGAAGTTAAAACTTGCGATGACTTGCGTCTCGTTTGATCCGCAGGCTTAAAACAAATAGGTGGTATATTTTATAACCTGGCTATACTAAGTATTGCCGAAGGGCCTTCGCTCGAAACGTCGAGTTTCTGCTTGTTTTTTAAGGTAGTAATATAACCACTCAGCACGGTATTACTAATGATTGTTTTAAAAATATGTATTGCTTCAAGTATGCTTGATGCTTTATTATATGTCTATATGATGCTAACAATCTTTTTTACGTAGCTAATTAATTATAAGTAATATCATGATATGAGGGAAATTAGTGATTAATTAAATGTCCCCGAAAGCCGAGGGAGGTTGAAGGACATTTTTAAATGGACATTTTTAAATTAAAATCATGCACTAATTTCCCGACATATCATAGTATTAGTTTGTAATACCATGATTCGGTTTCCATTAATTCAGTCTCAGACAGACACGCATGCTTCTTTGCTTATGGGATGTAAAAACTAGTTGCACATGCGCACTTTTTACGCTTTAATCGGTTACTCATGCGCAATCTACTGTATCATTTAACGCACCACAACCACTGAGCTATATATAATATTACTGGAGGACGTGCTCGGCATGAAAAAGTGTCGTCAAAAACATGGCGCATTTTGACGTCATCTGACGCCATAATTACTTGATCTGGTTCCTTTTGCTCATGGTATTTATAAGCCAGAATTATTCGCAATAGACATGGCAACTGAGTTTTATCAACACTCATGTACCTGTCACCGAACGTCAACGACCAGTTACATACCTTTAATAACATTTATGAAACTGCACTTGGAAATCACGCCCCAACCAAGAATATTAAAATTAAATCCAGGCCAACTCCCTTCGTCAACAACGAAATAAAATCAGCCATGAGAAATAGAGATGAATTACACCAATACTATTATCAGTCTCGTAATCCGGTTGAACTATAGAAATGCACGAAACTCGGTTAAACCTATGCTTACACCAAGTGAAAAACAATATATCGGTAACCAGATCAGTAAATGCAAAAGCAATGCTGGGGCGTTATGGAAAGTTATAAATCAAACTCTACCAAGGAAAGAGAATTCGAAACCAGTCTCCACCAAAGATACTCAGAAATTAACCGAGGAATTCAATTACTCTTACTTCGCAACTATTGGGGGAAAACGGCACAAGCGGTAAAACAATTGTCGTTAGACAACAATTTACAACCGTATATCCATAACCAACCCCCAGCTGCAACTGAATCCAATTGACCTATCACCTTTGATTGTATAGCTGTTTCTGAAGATGAAATCAAACGCATAATCATGTCGATGCCTACCAACAAACCTGCTGGTCCTGACAAAATCAATATGCATATAATAAGAGATTCACTGCCTTATATTTTGACTCCCCTTACTAATATATTATAAACAGCTCCCTGTCATGAGCATAGAAGATGGTGGAGGTTATTCCAATCCTGAAAGAAGGGGATCACGAACAAGCACCAAATACTGTAACCGACCTATGTCACTTCTACCAATATTATCTAAAATGTGTAAGTACAACATGCATACTCTCTCCCCTCGCCAAAGTGGTAATAAGAGACACCATTCAACTGAAACGCTTAATGTTTACATCACGGATAACATTCTTAAATCAATGGATGAAAAGAAGTAACTGCCATGGTCCTAATTGATTTATCCAAGGCATTTGACAGTATCAGTCACGAAATGTTATTAAGAAAGTTGGAGGCACTGGCGTATCTCCAACTGCCCTACAGTGGTTTTAAAAGTTTCCTAACAAATAGTAAACAGTACGTGAAAATTGGCTCAGGCAAATCTGCTCCTCTAAACATTACATATGGGGTCCCGCAAGGATCGATCTTATCCCCATTATTGTTTAGCATCTATACACAAACGAACTCCTATCCATAACAACAGAATCTTTGCTGGATTCATTCGTCGATGACAGTAAAATTTAATTATCTTTTTCGATCCAAGATAAATCGGAAGCAAAAGAGTCTTGGAAGAAGATTTAAACAATGCAGCCAGATGGTGTTGTGCAAACTCGCTTCTTCTAAACCCGGCCAAGACAAAATTCTTATTACTTGGTACACCGCAGCTGCTATAAGCGTATTTTCTGAAGGTATTACGCTCAATTTTCTGGGTAAAAGATTACAGCCAATTTTTACAGCTAAAGATTTAGGTGTAAAAATTGCGCGTTTGTAGTTGAATTTTACATGGTCCATGGCCCAGTCAGTGCGCGTGAAAATGGCGGACGTCCAGAGAGGGGATGCCTCTCAAACAGGCACTGGCTAGGACCATGAGGTCAGCATTTTGATGATGAATCATGGCGTGGCAGCGGTTACTCAAGTCGACCTTCTGTGTGTCTTTATTCTGTGCCATGGCCAAAAGGAATGGCGTACGCAAACGTGAAAATCTGCCATGTTTTTGGCGACACTTTTTTGATCGAAGAAAGAGAGCAGCACCTCCTCCAGTAATATTATAGCTCAGTGACCACAACCGTAAAACAGTAAATGTATTTGTATAAAATCGCAGACTACACGAGCTTAGCTTATTAAATGATGCAACAACTCAGGGATCGGATGATAGGCCGGTATTAACGGACCTGAGCTAACTGTTGCTGTTCTCCTTGCACGATTATATGCGTGCGACACTTGCCTAATGCGTAGTCCGGCGTCAGGTTCTCTCCTCCGCAGAGGTTTCCGACATTAACTATGATGTGATAAATCGCCCGCTCGACCGGGAATTTAGAAATTAAATTTCGCTCGGAACAATAGAATCCCATTCAATCATGGTATTATACGTGTAATATCATGATCGCCTCGGTTTCTATTGTATTCAAAGGGATGTAAATCCCGTATTTCCCCCACTCACTCTTGTATGGTTTTCTAAATATCCCCGGGAAAATTGAGAAAAGGCAAAGGATTTCTTTGTCTTCTAACTTTCACTCATCAAGTATGCAGGACGGAAAATCAGAAGACAAAGAAATCCCGTGTTTGTCAAATACACAGTATGACAAACACAAGACCTGAAACTAAAAAACTGAATTCACCAAACCATACAAAATCATCACCTAATCTAGCCATAATTCTCTGACACATGATGAAATCCATTTGTATACAGACTGAGTTTTCCTCGGCGATCATAATATCACAAACTTATAACATGACTTGTCGGAAAATTAGCGATTAAGTAAAATAATTGTCTTTTACCTTGGTAAGATTAGTAAAAGTCCTCGGGTTTCGCCCACAGTTTTCGCAAATCTTGCCTCGGCGGCGGGTAATTTTAATCGCTAATTTCCCTCTAGTCATGTTATTATATACTTATAATAATACTTGACTAGCAACGCAAACTGAATGAAGCGGTGAAGTCGACTGATCTGAGCATGGTTTTAAATTTAACTTTATTTCAAATTATTTGGTGACGGTAACCCTTCAGTACTAGTTCAGCGTCAGCGCTGCTTTGCAAGGGGCCGCAGCTAATTTATACAGTATTAGAGTTAAGGTTTTCATGTTTCTTGCGGAGAGTTGCTCGAAACCATTGCTATTAACGTTGTTAAACGATATGTTGTGGTCAAGGTATATGGTTCCTTAAGAATTGCCACTCTAGCGCGGAAATGCTTATTCTCTATTTGGCATAATGAATTATATAGTACGCGCGCGATGATTTGTCGAGAATTAATTAAGCGACCGGCAAAGTCAGCATGCATGCGTAATGAGACTTTGTAAATGAATCAGGTTCAAGAATTTCTCTTGAGTTGTATTATAAAAGAATAAAATTTTCTGCGTTTCTATACAAGTATTGAAACACTTGTGGCTGTTTGCAGAACTTGAGATAACGCAACCTCGTTCCCAGGCTCTTTGCTCTTGGGTTTTCTCATGCACCTACTGATTAGTTTTCGTTCTTCCAAACTACTAACTCTCTATAACTGTACAGAAACACGGAAAATGTTTTCTATAATTTCCGAAATACTCATTCAGTTATATCAACTGATTTTATATGATTCCAAAGTATAATAACGTACCATGGCAGTGGTATCCATCTCCAAATGAATTCCCCGGACATTCACAAAAAAAACTGCTGTCTGAGTCCGTTTTACATATCCCGATACTACCACATGGATGGTCTTCACAAGTTATTGCTTCAAGAAAGCACAATAAAGTCAGTTTAAAAAACAAACCAGGTTACACTGTATCTAATCCAAAGCGTTATCGATAACGAATGGTGACGATGCCAGTTACATTTTTGAGTGCATGCATGAGCAATATTTTGACGATGTGGAGGGTAGAATGTTCATTCCAATTCATCCCAATGTTTTGTTAGCAAATCCCTTGATTTGTTACCAAGATTTACAATAAAAGAGGTTTCTATAGTAAAGGACTGGCAAAGTACAATCCAGGGACACAAAATATTTTATGAGACAGGAACTATATTTGAACTACATGCATTTAAAGTGCACATAGTGTGTAAGGAGAGGACCATGTAGTATAGGGTCACATACAATATAGGAGAGGACTAGTAGGGTCACGTGCACTATAGCCTATGGCCTATAGGAGAGGACTAGTAGGGTCACATACATGCAGTATAGCCTATAGGAGAGGACTAGTACAGGATCACATGTTCTATAGGAAAGGACCAGTATGGTCTTGACTGGCGAAAATACAATACATATGTGACAAAGAGTGACACAGATAATAACCAGTTTCTATAAACTATTTATTTCATTAACTATGGTATAGCATGCTCTTATCTATACACAAGCAATAGGCAGTGAACTCACTCTATATATATATATATATATATATATATATATATATATATATATATATATATATATATATATATATATATATATATATATATATATATATATCTCTGGAATGATAACAGAGAGCGAAAAGTGAAGCCGACAAAAAAATCACGACATAAGTATTCGTCATTGTCTTCGTCATCAACTGTTCAAGAACTTTCTTACAGTATTAAAAATCACTTACATATAAAATTTGTATTTGTTTTGAAAGTTTTTATCACAGTTCTTATGTCTTTATTCACTTTTAACCTGAAGATGGAGTTATACTCCGAAACGTAGTTATTAAAATAATTTTTTATTAAGCCCATATGGTATAATTTATATTCAAACACATGTACATATTCATTTACATTTTGCTGGCAGGCAAATTCCGATCACACAATAAATTCTTTAAAAAATAACGTACCAGTGTATTGACTAAAAACTATAAAACTGGTAAACTAAAAAACAATTCAAACAATCGCGAAAAATGGCAACGGCAAAGTCACAGTTGCAAGTCAATTTACCTACCTGTGAAATGAAATTTTCTCGCAAGAATATCTCTTTC
>CACRXK020012268.1:1987-15332 GCA_902702795.2 Paramuricea clavata
GGGGAGGGGGGAAGAGGAGTGATTACGAAAAATTCCTATTAGATAGCGTATTTCCCACAAAATTGACAGAATTTCCCACAAAATTGACTGAATTTGTCCCATTTATTTTTACAATAAGCCAATATTGCCCGACTGTGAAGCGAATATTGCCCGACTGGTTTTGTTTTCCCAACAAACTGGAGGGCTGTTGCCCCCTCCGCCCCCCCCCCGCCCGGTACGCCCATGTATATATAAGGAGAATTTTGAAATTTTGAGCGAAAGGTCATTCATCTTGAGTTACAGTAACTCCAGACGAAGGGCCTTTGCTCAAAACTATCTGTATATATTTTCAGGTAGTATGTTGCATCCGTACCAACGAAAGCTTGTTCATATTAAATAGAAAGTCTTTATCATACTGTATGTCACATGTCATGTAAAGATAGATGACAAGATGGATCCTCAGTCTGGTTGGACCAAATCCATACTGCAGAGTTGGTCAAAGACTTTAACCTGCTCCCCAGGTCTCTAAATTGCATTGTTTTCAATGCCTATTTGGTTACTTTGTGCCCTTGATTGCCTCTAAACTGTTTTGCACAGTAGGTATTGTAGCCCCGAGATCTTGTTGAAAACTCTCCAGTCTGGTGCCATATATCTGAGGGATCATATCCGACGGTTGGGGCAGGTTATATAACTGCATTGTTGAAGGGTTTTTTAGATTTCAAGTGTAACTAACCAAATGAGCTAGAGTGCTGCACTGTAATCAGTATCACAGGGCTGCCAGAGCTTAAGGCATGCAGTTAATTGCATGTTTTGCAAATTGCAACTGCTCCAGGTTAGCTAGGTTTAATATAATAGATTAGTACTGTATAAAATTGACACTCAAAATTTCCATCTACAAAAATTGATGGTTTTATTTCAGAAAGCACATTATGGTATGATTTTTGTTAACAAGATTTACATTGCATGATGAAGCAAAGATGATTATTTAAATATTGCAGAGCTTGCCAATTCTTTGCATCAAATAGCTTAGTCAGTTATCATGTGAAGTGCATCAAATAGCTTAAGCCTGTTTTTCAACTAGCCGTATTTGTTCACACAAATCGACTTTTTTGTTGTCGGCATCACACATTTGCTGACGTGATAAGTGATAAAGGAAAAAGTCGCTTTGCATGAATAAATTTGCCTAGTGGAAAACAGGCTTAGTCAAATATAGATCGTGATGCATCAGCTAAAATGCATCAAATAGCATAAATATCATGTATGCCTGTCTTACATAGCCTGCTTCTGACAAGCCACCATGGACCACCATAGATCAGTGCTTCCACTTCGGTAAAGAAAAATATCCCTTTTGTATCCTCCTTCCTTTCTAAATTATTGATAAATAAAATGCCACCAATACAAAATATAAATAATATTTTCGTCTAGTACTACATAATAAGGCTCGAGATCAAAACTAAGAAATTACGGGTACAGTTTGATAGTTTTGGAAACTCAGAAAGTATAATCGAAACGCCAAAGATTATATTACGTAACAGAGGTAGTAAAGTAAAAGGAACCTTCGTGTAGGGTGCCTAATTTAAATTTCCTGAGCATTCCTTGTTCGTGTTCGTTTGAGAAGTTATGGTTAAGGTTACAATTCTGATTCAAGGGGCTTCGGTGGCGCAATCGTCACCAAGCGCCAATGGCGCAATTGTCACGCAAGCGCCTTTCACCTCTGAGATCGTGGGTTCGATTCTCGCTACGGACTCATGCATGACACTTACGTGAAAAGAGTCAGTCAACGCTCTATCGAAAGTTGTATATTTCTCCGGGTAGTGCTCCGGTTTCCTCCCACACACAGGCAATGTTGACAGGGTGGGTTGGAATATTATCCCCCTAACTGATCCTTTCACTGTAGCTGTGCTCCGCGATCAGACATGAGTCATAAGATGGCTGCCAGGGGCGCCCTTAGTAAACCTTCGACTCGATCACTTCAGGTTGAGCTGTGACCCTCGTAATTCAGCTTAGCTCTCAGACTCAGTGTTAAATTCAGATTATTTTATTACAATTCTCCATAAATGATATTGGGGCAAACGTTCGAGTGAGCCCCTCAGAAAGGATTAGCCCCATATGCTCATAATCAAGAGTTGCATTAGTTATCAAAGAAGGCTGTCTTGCTTAGGTGAATATTAAGACAAATAAAATGTCTTGAATGCAAATGAAAAGTAATTTAATTATGACCATTAAGCACCAAATGAATGGGGCCTAAATACACCAGCCTTTTTTATCTAATCTTCAGATTGTTGTAATCTTCAGCTGTCTGAACAACAAAGCACAAATCAGAGGGTCTACATAGCACAAGATTCAAGAATAGAACCTCTGGTGGGATGCAAAATTTTCCCATTTCTTCCATGGCATTTAAAATTTTCATGCCGGAAGTATCTGCAGTATTCAGGATATTGAAATACAATCTTGTAAGATTTAATTGTGACCATGTTTCATCTAGTCTAGAAAGTTTCCACAACATTGACAACATGCAAATTTATTAGATGAAGTATATCTAACTTTTGGCATATATTTGATTTTGAAGTTATGTAATTAATTATGTAATAATTACATGAAACTGGAAACCAGTTAAATAACATTATGAGACGCCTAAAAGTAGCGCAATAAAAGTAAGGTAAAGTAAGCGCAAAAAAAGTAAAGTAACGCAATTCATGTAATGCTACTACCGGGTGTCCCCCCAAAAAACTTGCGGTGTTTGATTTCATGTAAGGTAAAAACTATATAAGCTATTACACTTAAATAAGTTTTATTGTATTGAGGAAAGGCTAACTTAGATTTTGATATACAGCCCTAAAAATATCATGTAATATTGCGTGAGATACAAACGTTTGAATGTGGCGCACGCTTTAAAAATGAGTAAAAAAATCGAGAAACATGGCTGATCAAATTTATATGAAAACAAATTGCCATTTTCCACAAAAATTAACAATTTCAATTTCAGCATTTCAACTCGACTTTAATTTCGGGTAATGTCCTAGTATAAGTTAACCTTTCGTGTTTCTTGGGAAGCGAAATAAGCATGAAACATTTAAAAACGTTCGAAAGCATATTTGACATCCTTTGAGAGTTCGTATTATAAAGTTGGTCTTCGTTCGCCTTTCGAATATGCTTCGATTAACAAAAAATCAAAGAGTTTTGGTTTTATGATTTCCCGTGCAAGACATTGTATACGTGCAAGGGATCATACTTTCTATGATAAATGAATATATGTTTATCTAACAATTATGTTTTTCATACAATAAAACTACATAATCAAGTTTAACCAAATAATATTTGATAGGCAATTTTATGCAAATTTTTAACATTGTCAAATATGCTTATTCGATCTAAAACATCGATAGCTCAGTAAATATTGCACGGATATTCAAATGTTATATATCAAAATCTAAGTTAGCCCTTTCTGAATACAATATAACTTATTTAAGTGCAATAGCTTTTATAGTTTTTATGTTACATTAAATCAAACAGCGCAAGTTTTTTTGGCACACCCGGTATTTTTAATAAAATATATCTATTTATCTAATCTAATCTAAGATATATGACTATAATAATTAATAGGTATGATTGGCAAGTGATTAGGCGTTAGTACTGTAATATGAGACAGGGACATTGGAATTGTTATTGTGTGATATTCTAGCGTGTAAAAAAGTAATAGAAAAGTCTGATTTGGTATCGTTGTTGTTTGATTCGCGTATATTACATTTGGTGCCGTGACCCCGATGGCAACAGTGACGCGTACGAACTAGTGTAGCACTTCCCGAGATCTTTTCAGATGGCGATATGGTTCTGTGGCTACGAAATTTGAGCTTTGTGCGAAGACGAACGATTGGAAAGATACGGATACGACCGACCCTCTCGTACGAGGAGACAGTTACGGCGGGGCAACAGCTGGATTTAGCAGGTCAGATTTCATCGAGTCAATCGGTTATTAATGAAGTGACTACCAGCGGTGGCACGAATCAAACGGTAGTAGACTCGCCCTTGGTTACGCAATGGATGGAAAGTGTAGATATTCTTACGAGGAGGGTTAGTGAATTATCTCAATCTGTTGCTAACGTAAACGCAGCGTCTGCGAAATAACGAAATGCCTCCGCGGGGCGCAGGGGCCCTTGTTATCTATGTGGGAGATGGGTCACATCGCCAGTTAATGTAGGAATACGTCCGGGAACGGGCGACGAGTGAATTATTGACAGCGCCAAACTGGAGATTACTGCTTTGTTTGTGGACAAATGGGACAACCGACCCGTTTCTAGGCTGGGGGTCAGCCCAGGGTAATTCGGCTTTGCCCATAAACTGTGTCCAGCCTACGGCAGTCTTTATAAAGGCACGATTGGGCGACCATAAGCGAAAATGTTGAGTGAACACAGGTGAAACGGTGTCATTAGACAGCAGATAATTTAGTAGTGGACCCTTAATGCCATGTTCTTTGAGGGCAAGAGGGATCGGTGGGGAAGACCTATATGTGTTGGGATCAACGGATTTGTATGTTTACCTTGGCATGTCGAAGTTTCTGGTTGTGGCAATCAGATTCTGGTCGTGGGTATCAGTTTCTGGTCCCATCAGTTTCTGGTATCGTGTGTATTTTGGGTGATGATTTCTTAAATTCGGGGGAATGGTTGTGGACATAGCGAACTCGAAGCTTTCGTGGAAGACAGGGGAAGCAGCACTATTTGTTGAGACAACTTCCCGAACTGTCAACAAGCTAAGTGTTCTGCTCGAACGTTATTCGGACGTTTTTGTGAAACGACCGAGCGATCCTTTAGGTCTAACCACCAGTGAAGCAAAGGCCCTATCGGATTTCCGTTCATCTCAACAAAGTCGTGAACAATCAGGTAAATGATATGTTAGGTAGAGGTTTAATTCAACTTAGTAATAGTCCTTGGTCCTCACCAATCGTGTTAGGCTATTAGCTCCAAAGAAAGACGGTGATTACCGGTTTTGCGCATGCGTTGACTTCGGTTTTGCGCATGCGTTAATTGATTACCGGTGGTTACCGGTTTTGCACATGCGTTGACTTCGGTTTTGCGCATGCGTTAATTCAGTAACAAAGGAGGACGCAGTTGGGGTGTGCACGTTACTTCAGTACTTTAGATCTAGCTTCCGGGTATTGGCTGGTACCTTTAAGAGAGGAAGATAGGGAGAAGAATGCATTTTCGGTGGGAGTAGACCGCTACGAATTAACGGTGATGCCTTTCGGTTTAACCAACTCTTCTACCACGTTTCAGCGCATGATGGGAAACGTCCTGAGGGGATAAAGAGATGCATTGTTTTCATCGATGACATAATCATCTTTTCCGAGACTTGGAGGAGCATCAGCTAATTTTGTATTTAGTCGTATTCGCGCTGCAGGGTTAGTGTAGTAAAGTTTTGCCTAACCTACCTAAAGTCAAGTGGGAAAAGTGCCAGTTCGCGCAGGAGTCAGTTAAGTTTCTTGGCCATAAGCCCCATTTACATGAGCAAATTTTATTTGACAAATTTCATATGTCAAAGACATTTTGTTCGTGTGGATGATGCATTTGTGACAAATTTATTGTGACAAATGCATTTGAACAAAAGCTAGCATGCTAGCTTTCGATCAAATGCATTTGTCATATGAAATTTGTCAAATAAAATTTGCTCGTGTAAACGGGGCTATATCGTATCGGCGCGAGGGACGGTGCGAGACTTTGCAACTCCATCTTCCCCTATCCATGTTCGTGCATTCATCTGTATGGCATCTTACTATCGAAGATTTTTAAGAATTTCGCGGACATCGCTACGCCCCTGCATGATATGACTAAAGGTAGTCGGCCAGAGTTCAGCTGGACGCCGTTAGCGGACAGGTTGTTCATTGAGGTTAAGAACCGTCTGTGTACAGCACCAATACTATCGTTGCCGGACTTTTCAGTTCCCTTTATTATACATACGTATGCTAGCGATTACGGACTTGGGACCGTCTTGTCCGAAGAGGTGAACATGAACGTGTTATCGCGTACGCAAGTCGCACACTGAAGCCAGCTGAAAGAAATTACTCGACGACAGAGAAAGAGTACTTAGCCAACGTATGGACAATGAATTATTGGCGGTCATATTTGCTCAGTAAAGCGTTCGACATTGTACCGGACCCCCTAAGTTTTACATGGTTGCAGGAGCTAATGGAACGAACCTAAAGGCCGTCTTGCTCGGTGGACACTCGCCTTGCAGGAGTTAAACATCGGCCGGGTAAACAACACGATGACGCAGATACACTTTCCAGGTTCCACGTTCCATTGAGTGTCACCCGCCCTTATCCCGTACAACGAAGAGGTTACGTTGCTTGTTATGCTCGACATGAGTGCTGCCTTTGACACTATAGACCATAATATTCTTATTGATATCCTCAAGAATGATTTTGGAGTAGTGGACAGCGCACTTCAGTGGTTTAGATCGTATCTGGCTAATAGAAAGCAGCAAGTTGTCATTGATCGCTGTAAGTCCTCCGAGTTTATGGTTGCTACTGGAGTTCCCCAAGGCATCTGCCTGGGTCCTGTTCTATTTTTACTTTATGTGTCTGGCCATTCTGAGATTATTTCTAAACATCTGCCTTGTCATCATGCTTTTGCAGATGACACACAATTGTATCTTTCTTTTAAACCTCAGAACTCATTGCATCAGGAGTCAGCTGTTAAAGCAATGGAAGATTGTATTGATGAGCTTCGAAACTAGATGACTGCACATCGTCTTTTTATTCAAAGTAGCAAGACAGAGTTTATTATTATTAGCTCTCGTCAGCAATTATCCAAGGTATCGATTGACAAATTGAGGGTAGGAGAAGTACTGATTTCTCTAGTAGGCGCTGTTCGTGATCTTGGGTCTTGGTTAGATACTCACATGTCCATGAATTTGCATATTAGCCAAATCTGCAGCAAGGCCTTTCGAAGCCTTTACCATATCAAACAAATCAGGAAATACTTAACTGACGATGCTACCAAAATTTTAGTTCATGCATTTATTACATCCCATTTGGATTATTGCAATTCTTTGCTGTATGGAATTCCAAAATATCAATTAAATCGATTGCAAAAAGTGCTAAATGCTGCTGCTCGTGTTGTATGTCTTGTACGCAAGTTTGATCACATTACACCTACATTAATGTGACCGCATTGGTTACCGGTTAAATATCGTGTTATATTCAAGATCGTACTGTTGGTTTATAAAGCTGAAAGCTCTGCATGGATTGGCTCTCAAATATATTTGTGACATGTTGACTTATAAACAAAGTAATAACTACTCTTTGAGATCGGACGAACTAGGGCTTCTTCATGTTCCAAGCACATGTAGAAAGTCTTTTGGTGATCGTGCCTTTTTGAAAGCAGGACCTACTCTATGGAACTTAGTACCGTGTGAGATTCGGCTGTCACCTTCGTTGGATTCTTTTAAGACAAAACTTAAGACATTTTTGCATAGAGATGCGTACATTAATAATACTTCTTGTTTTTAAATATTTTTAAATAGATGCTTATAGTAGTTAAATGTTGTGTAAATAACGTAGGAAAATTTTTAAATTAGCTTCCTATTTTATGTAATTAAGCGCTTTAGAATATTCTATAGTTTTAGCGCGGTACAAATTAATAAATTATTATTATTTATTATTATTGGAGCTCCGATTCCGACCTGATGGTCAGAGTAGCAGCCACCGAAGTGAATGCATCGTGGTCGAAGGAAGAGATAATCCAAGCATTTTCTTGGTAGTGCAGAAGCTACGTTGCGCTAACACTGGACGAGATAGAGATCGGCGACGCTTTCAATTAGAGAGGGCGATAGTGTAATATATTATATATATCTTAGCGCTGCCGTGTAATATCCTCTATATGTATGACTATAATAATTAATAGGTATTAAGTGACACAGGTGTGATTGGCAAGTGATTAGGACGTTAGGAATATGAGACAGGGACATTGGAATTGTTATTGTGTGATATTCTAGCATGTATAAAAGGGTAATAGAAAAGTCTAGTTTGGTGTCGTTGTTGATTGATTCGTTTATATTACAATTATTTAGTCAGAAATTGGGATTATCTAACAGTTAAAGCCTATTGGGATTGCGGGGACTACAGAAAATATAGAGTGAGACACAGGCAGGATTTGAGATGACACTGGACCTCAATGTTTGAGATATTTATTGTTTTCTCTCGGCATGCAACACTAAACAATTTTGCTTGTTATTGTTCTTCAGTGGTTGGCTGTATATCACTATGACTCGATCACTATATGCCCACTATATAGCTACGTAGTAATGAACAAATCCCAACTAAAACCTTTGTGATTACTCCAGCTGAATTACCTTGTAACAATGCCCAGCCAATACCCTCAATGACTTATGGATATTTTTAAGGATAAATCCAAAGACATAAATTACATAATGGCATCAAATGATAACAGTGAAGAAAAGCCTGTCAAAGAACAAAGTGAGGGCAAGATGGTCATACATATGAACATTGCAGCTCATCAGCTTCTCTCCAAGTTACTGAGACCAAAATCACCAGAGCATGACTGGGAAAGTCTGGCTGAGCTAATGGGATTTAGCTATGAGGAAGTCGTGAATCTAGGATGTGATTTAGATCCCGTTGAATCAATAATTCGTCAGTGGGAAAGACAGTCTGATGCAACTGTTGATAAACTTCTCTCATTCCTAAAGGAAATAGAAAGATTTGATGTGATTGAAGATCTTCAACCATTTATAAGTATGTAATGGAAATTATTCTTATATTTTCTAAATAAATAGCCAGTTCCAAGTGTGTGAATATAGATCAACATACCAATTTAATTAATATTCCAACTGATGTAGTTGGATTTACCTAGACCCATTTCCAATTCCTTAATTATTGTCCACATCTTGTAAGGTGTGTTTTTTCGGATTTGCTTTATTTCTTGTTTTAATCGAGCTGATCATGTGACATGCAGTCAATGGTTTATGAATGATCAATGATTTCTTTCAGGCAATAGTGCATGCAAGATTCTACTCATGAGCTGCATGGACTATTGCCTGAAAATAATTAAACTACTGTAAATTTGAGGAAGAAACGCGTGTTAGTGGGCGAAACTGATATAGATTTCAGAAGAGCTTTTAAACAGCAAATGCTAATAACAAATATTTTAGTGATTAATGTACTGTTTAATAAACGAGCAGGAGTGTTTTATTAGGTTTAAACCCTAAATTTTAGTCCTAATAAAACACGACCTGCGAGTTTATTAAACGGCTTCAAACACGACCACAAATTCAACAGATATACTGCCTTATTAGTATTCTTTATATATTGAATACTAATGAGGACACGACTACAATAAATACTGCCTGATTAGTATTCTTTATATAAAGAATACTAACTAGGAGTGTTTTATCAGGTTTAAAGCCACTGCACGTGACATATTATGGTTGACATGATTTGCCAATAAGCTTATGAATTATTAATGAGGTTTGAAACTTTCTTAATGATTTTAGTAGTTTAATGTATATAGTATAAATCTTATTCTATAAATTAAAATTGGTATATAGTCCGAATATAATTCAGTTGACTTGTATGAGGCTGCAAATATTTGAGCTTAATATCTGTCTAACGTGGTTTGGGTGTTGCCCCCCCCCGCCCATGCTTGAGAAAATTTAAAGAATGTTTCCGAATATGTTGTTATTCCATCTTTTCAGGTGAAACACCTACACCATCATTGTATGAAGAAAGAAGAAGGAAGAAAGGTATAGTAATATATTAAATTAAAACATTCTTCTAGAACTGCATCGGTAATGACTAATGTGGTCGCCCAACTACATATAATATTTTAACTGTTAAAAAAATTTATTCCAATACAGTTTCAGAAAATTACAGTCAAAGTCCTGCTGTTGGTAAATTACCCATTGAACTGGAACAATTAACTGGTATTTATCTCAGTCTTTAATTAGTATAATAGCACCTTTGTTCAAATTCCAAGTACAGTATGTTTTTGTTTTGTCAAGTCGTTAGTACGGTTTTAATTTGGAGAACGAAGCTGTGTACTGACTTAACATGTCAATTCAATTCAATTTCAATTTATTTAAGTTTAATTTTACACAGTACATTTTCAAAAACAATTCAACAAATTCCCGTGAGTAGCAATGGCTAGTCGAGGTGGGAATTGCTATTATATTAGTAGAGAGAAGAGTATATAGTTACAGAAGATAATCATATGATACAAGGACAGTAAAGCGCATATGTTGATGTTTTTTATTTACAATTATGGAACCTCCATTTAAGAGCCACTTTGGGACCGAAGTTTGCTGTTCGCTGTCCAGAGATTTTATTGATAATAGCTAGACAACGTACAATATACGTTGTTTTGCTAGCTTTTTGAGTATGTGTTAATTTTTAAATTTACAGGTCACTGAGTTAAAATGTTCATCCTCCCTGCAGCTTTTTTGTTCTTTATTCACGGAAAAGGCACTTATAAGCATGCCCAGAAGCCACGTTCATCCTGCTTAGCCGGGAAGAGTGTTTAAATGGGATTGTCTTGTCCCCTCTAGGTGGGATGGAAGTGGAATCCTATATAAACACTCCATTTGAATAGCGGAATCTCGGCCCTAAATATCGGGGGTCTCACTTAATATGAGGTCTCTGTTGACTTTCGAACAAAAACGACGTATGTTGCATGTGCATATTGAAAGACATAACCGGGCGCCCTCATCTTTATTCAAAGCATGATTGCAGTGCTGCGTTAGATTATAACGACACTATAGACCGGAGTGCTGAAAGGTTAGGTTGTGAATTTTTTGACCGGCCTTTGCATTAAAGTGCCTATATCACTTGTGGGACTTTATGGATTCGAAAAGAGCGGAAAAAGTTAGTTAATAAGTTCCAAAGATTCTTTTGATTTAGTGCAATAATTTCGAAGACACAGGCCTCTAAACTACCTGAGTGCCTATTGACAATGGACAGTTTCGAAAAAGGCCAAATAGCCGTGTTTAGACCCCAGGAGCCTGGGACTCAGGAACTGTAGGTAGTTTAGAGGCCCGTATCTTCGAAATTATTGCACTAAATCAAAAAAATCTTTTGAACTTATTAACTAACTTTTTACGCTCTTTTCAAATCCATAAAGATCCCACAAGTGCTGTAGGCACTTTAATATGAAACCTGGTTGAAACGAGTCACAAAACCTGATGAAATTTGTTTCAGTAAGCCAATCATAAAACATATTAATTTTTGTTGCATGCCATATATGGCATGCAACTTATATGGCATGCAACTTTAATATAGCTCTAAATTTCGTGTCGCGTTGTATTGGCGTTGTACCGGCGGTGGTAAATCACGTGGCAGATTCGTAAAATACGACAAATACCGAGTTTTTCCGACGAGCATTTTCATGTGATGTGAATTGTGAATCACTCATAGGAAACGCAAAGAAAATATTGATTGTTCGCCGAAAATTTACATAATTGAGCGCCTCAGAAAAATAGATCGAGGTAGGTAAAGCGCTGTTCTTAATTTACCTTATATTCCGTTATTTGTTGTGATTTTGGAGCAGTTGTGCTCGCAATGATTATTTATCAGACGTTTAATATTTATATATCGTGAAAGGCCACGCTATCAAAATACTCATTTTTTATATGCTCAAATTGAAACGGAGCCTTTGTGCTCGCACTGATTATATTGCTCGCTCTGATTATGTAACCTAAACTACAGCACATTTTGTAAATAACATGAAATATATTCAAACTATCAAACAAAAAACAGCGAAATAGCACTCTACTTCAATAATTTCAATCATATTCGAGATTATTTATAATCTGTTATAGTAATTCACCATTTCCACGCTAAATTTGTAGGAAATAAGTCAAATAACATTATTGCTCCGTCGGGCGTAGCCCGAGGGAGCTTTAAAATGCTATTTTTCTGTCTCCTGATGTCACAAAATGAACATTTCACGGTGTATTTTGTGGACATTATGGGTGATTTTGTAAGTATGCTTCAGTGACCAAAAAAGTTCAGTTTCAAAATGGCGTGCTGAGTGGTTATATTACTACCTTGAAAAATAAGCAGAAACTCGACGTTTCGAGCGAAGGCCCTTCGTGAAGAGTGATGAGTGGGCAAATAATTTCTGGCAATTTCGCTAAATTTTCACCGAATTGTACTGTGTTTTTCATGTTGTGTTGCACTCTGGACTTACTCTTTATGAATTAATATATTTTTGTTGCTTATATAGGCTATATGCAGAAGGCTGAAGGCTAAGTTCAACGGAACCTCCACAGGCACATAACATTTCTAATTTCGTAGACTGTCAGTAGACATATCATGTAAACAAGGTCGCCATTAAAAGATTGTTTTATAATTTACCTTGGTTGCCAACTTCTACCAACAAGAATATATTGTTTATTGCCACCATTGACGGTAGTAAAATACAATAATTGTGAGTTTATCGGTCAAAATACGACTGAGTATTGATCCGATCGACGTTATCGGGGGTGGGATGGTGAAATAATAACGTCGATTCGACGTATTTGTGCCAACATGAATATGGATGTGGCCCCTTATTTACATTATGTCTCTGCTATTGATGATTCGGTAATGTTGGAGCTGCACATGCAACATATTCTCTATTACTACGTCATCTGTGAAATTTTGCTCATTACTTTAGTTATCAGGAGGTTATCAACAGCTATACTCTTCATTAATTATAATGATTAATGTATAATGGATTGATGGTTATTGGTTATGTCCCTGAAGAATATTGGAAACTGTTACTAGTTCTCTTCAAACATTCTCATCCTGGCTCCCAGTGACAGCCGGGGTCCCCCAAGGGACTAAACTTGGTCCAATATTGTTCCTCATTATGATTAATGATTTGAGAGTAAATTCCCCAGGCACGAAAATGTGGAAATTTGTAGACGATGTCTCATCCTCTGAAAATCTTACATCGAACAACTTCTCGGTCACTCAGTCAACTCTTGATTCTATCGATTCATGGGCAACTTACAATTGTATGAAATTGAATGCCAAAAAGTGCAAAGAGCTCCGGGTTTCCTTCCTTAAAGAAACCCCGCAGCTACCATCTTTGACAATTGATGGTTACGTGGTAGAAACGGTACAATCGCACAAAGTGTTGGGTTTAATTATTCAAAATAATCTTAAATGGGACGAGCAAAATTCGATCAATCGTCACCAAGGCCTCCAAACGGTTATACGGTCTTCGCGTATTATGCCGCGGTGATGTCCCTCCTGCTGATCTTACCAACATATACTTCGCTCTTATTCGTTCTATTCTGGAACACTGTTGTGAGGTATGGAATTACGCGATACCTCGCTATCTGTCTGACGAACTGGAAAGAGTACAAAAGCGTG
>CACRXK020012269.1:0-14724 GCA_902702795.2 Paramuricea clavata
CTTTTAAAGTGGAAAATATAGCAAAACAACAAATATGCCGAGAACTTTGGTAACATTCGCAATACGCGTGACGTCACGTTTTTCAACAAGGATGCAGTCAATGACGTCAGAAGTTTCCTATCCAGTTATTTTACAATCCATGGATTGTTAAAGGACCGAAAATGTCAAATTTTTACTTTGATCTATCATTAAAACTTTCCCAAGGAGAGGTGCAAAAATTCTCAGGGGAGGTCGCCCCCCCCCCCCCACTCAAAATCCAGCCATAGTGAAAACTGTCAATATAATTCTATGAAAATAATGAAAAATAAACTTACGAGCTTTGAATATCGCATCATGGACAACACTTGCAACAGCTGATATTTCAAAAACGGTGATATTTCTAGAAAACATAAATACAAATGAAAAAATCACTCAGTCTGTTCCCTCTGCTCTAAGAAGGATATTTACTCACCCCCAAAGCTCACGCTTCTTAGAATTTCTCATATCATCCAATGTCCTAACATCATTCAATTTCCTAGAAATTATTTTGGTACTTCAGTTAGCAGTTGGTCTGATGATTGCAACCATAGTCTTTCGAGACATGGTCTGGAAACTCAGTAAACTTCAAAGCGGTTATAATGAACTGGGAGTTTATGTTGAGCCGTACACCGTGCGCATCCTTTGTTTTAGGTTTATTAATATTTAAATGCATGGTTGAATGACTGAAATGAAACGTTGCTATTGGATGATTCGTTCATTATACTGAAACACAATGTGTTCATTGACCGTGCACCGTGCACAAAACTGCATAAACGCGAACAAAAAGATAGAACAAAGACTTTAGCGGAGTTTCCAAACCATGTTTTGAAAGACTATGTTGCAACACATCACATAACAAAATCCTTACTTTGTTACGAAGAGGCCAGCAAGCAGGAAAAATTGAGCATTCACAAATTCAGCCATGGCCAAAAGAATCCACTGGGTTGCTGAAATATAAATTCAAATATTAACCCATTGAATAGCACATCACTTTCCACTTGACGAGATTAGTTTGACATTAGACAGAGTAAAACAATAAAGTAGGGTGCACCAGGGTGCAGGTGCACCCCCCCTGCTAGCCCTGGCCAAAGGGGGAGAAGGGGATATTTATCATGATAAAGCAAAACATAATTGAGACAAAATGAAATACGGTATAATACTATTGTTTGTGGAAACACCACGTAAATTTATTATTGCAAAGCTTTCGATCCGTAAAAAAAGAAAACTTTGCAGTAATAAATTTACGTGGTGTTTCCACAAACAATAGTATTATATGTTTTATCGCCATGCAAACCTACAAAGAACTTATGAAATACAGTATTCTGAACAATAACATGATGATAGGCAAGCTGTGAACAACAATCACAATTCAAATACAGTATGTTGATGGGCGGGCGGCACACATGACCAACACAATTCGGCACCAGAGCACCCATCCTCCTACCCCTAGCAAATCATGCTGGATCAAAAAGGGTTAACTCAAAAGGGCTGACTATAATTGAGTCTTAAAACGTGGTACAACTGCACTGTACCTAAACAGTCGACTTTGTCACTTTTGAGTGTAGCCCAGCCACTGATGCATATCCCAAACACAGCAAGCAGAAACACCACAGCAGATAGAGGAACAGTACGGCTTCAAGTTGAAACAAAATGTTATCAAAGGTGGGGGAACATTTGTGGGGGAGGGGCAAAATCTGTAGAGGTGCTCGAATTAGGGGGAGGGAGAATTTAGTGGAGGAATTGGGGTTAAATAGAGAGGGGAAATGGAGAGATGGAAATGGAAAATGGAGATGGGAAAATGGACATGAGTCCGTAGCGAGGATCGAACCCACAATCTCAGAGTTCAAATATCAGCACTTTGTTTTCAAATGCCAGAACTCCGTTTTCAAATGCCAGAACTTTGTTTTCAAATGCCAAAACTCCGTTTTTAAATACTAAAACTCCGTTTTCAATGCCAGAACTCCGTTTTTAAATACTAAAACTCCGTTTTCAAATGCCAGAACTTTGTTTCCAAATGCCAAAACTCTGTTTTCAATGCCAGAACTCTGTTTTCAAATGCCAGAACTTTGTCTTCAAATGCCAAAACTCCGTTTTTAAATACTAAAACTCCGTTTTCGAATGCCAGAACTTTGTTTTCAAATGCCAAAACTCCGTTTTCAATGCCAGAACTTTGTTTTCAAATGCCAAAACTCCGTTTTTAAATACTAAAACTCCGTTTTCAAATGCCAGAACTTTGTTTTCAAATGCCAAAACTCTGTTTTCAATGCCAGAACTCTGTTTTCAAATGCCAGAACTTTGTTTTCAAATGCCAAAACTCCGTTTTTAAATACTAAAACTCCGTTTTCAAATGCCAGAACTTTGTTTTCAAATGCCAAAAACTCCGTTTTCAATGCCAGAACTCTGTTTTCAAATGCCAAAACTCCGTTTTCAAATGCCAGAACTTTGTTTTCAAATGCCAAAACTCCGTTTTTAAATACTAAAACTCCGTTTTCAAATGCCAAAACTTTGTTTTCAAATGCCAGAACTTTGTTTTCAAATGCCAGAACTTTGTTTTCAAATGCCAAAACTTCGTTTTCAAATGCCAGAACTTTGTTTTCAAATGCCAAAACTTCGTTTTCAAACGCCAGAACTTTGTTTTCAAATGCCAAAACTCCGTTTTCAAATGCCAAAACTCCGTTTTCAAATGCCAAAACTCCGTTTTCAAATGCCAAAACTCCGTTTTCAAATGCCAGAACTCCGTTTTCAAATGCCAAAACTTTGTTTTCAAATACCAGAAATTTGTTTTGAAATGCCAAAACTCCCCGAAATTGAGGGAGGAATTGCGCAGGGGATGGGATATATACTGTGTTGAGGAGAGGGGAATTGGAAGTGGTGTCTACCTTTGGACAGGGGAAAATAAAGGTGATTATTTTGAGGGCAAAATGAGGGGGGGGGGGCGGGGAGAGGTGGTAAACATGAATAAATTGATGGTAAATTGGAGAGCAAATAAAATTAAAAAATCAGTATTATACCTGGCTAAATGATCCTTTCTGTATATCTGAGCTGCTAAGGTACAGTAAAATCTGCATACTACCACACACTAGAATGTTAGAAGAATAATGTCACACCCTTCCAGAAAGTGAGCCTCGTTTTGGTGTATGTGACCTCAGTAGAAGCCTAACATTTCAACATGAAAATGAGGCTCTATAGCCAAGGTGTCATGCTTTCCAGAAGTATTAGTTGAAGGGTATTGGAGATGGAAATTATCGAGTGGACATTTATATGCATTTATTAGATAATGGACCATTTGCATTATAGATTAAATTTTGATCTAGACAAAAATTTCATCACAGCTTGAAAGAGCATCACAAAATTAGTAATATTCCAAAGTTTCGTTGCGAAATGTTGTAAAATGCAGATAATATAGCCTTGCGAAATTTGCAATTTTCAGTCATTTTGTATTACAAACGGGAAATTGATGCCCCAACACCCGATTGGGCTGTCAATTTCCTACGCGTAATACAAAATGACTGAAAAACGGCAAACTTCGCAGGGCTATATTATCCGCATTTTACAACATTTCGCAACGAAACTTTGGGAAATTACTAATTTTGTGATGCTCTTTCAAACTGTGATGAAATTTTTGTCTAGATCAAAATTTAGTCTATAATGCAAATGGTCCATTGATATCCTGGTTAGGTCTAATAAATGTACATATATAATAATTTCGATAATTTCCATCTACTGTACAATATCCTTCAACTATTATTGAATCGAGTGAGATACCAACAAAATCTTGATATTTTTACATATAACCTACACATGACAGTACTCTAGTATATATACATGAACTTAGTTAGAGCTTGACAACTCATCGTCTCTGTAGCTCAGTTGGTCAGAGCGCTCCACTGGAATTGCTGAGGGCCGCAGGTTCAATTCCTGCCAGGGACCTAAAGTCAGGGGCGTAACTCCTGGGTGGGTGTGTGTGGTGCGACACCCCTCCACCGCGTTTACAAATGCAATTTTGTCGGGCAACTTGTTCAAAGCACGTGCTATTTGTTGGGCAAGGTTACCTTGCTTTACTGTGGGTAAACAACAAAAAAACCGTATTGCAGAATTTGAAGATTGACCGACGACCGAGTTTTGTTTTTAGCATTGTTCTTAGCGTGTTTGGATCATGCATTTTAATCAGCAAGAAATGAAGTACTATAAAAACAATAATTCGTTATTCGTTTCGCAACATGATAGATACATCGAATTTAAATGACTGTATTGACATTCATACCTTTGATGATGATGTTATAGTAATAGTGCATATTCATAATATACATTAGCAAATACTTGTGTAGAACTAACTGTCCACGCCCCTTTTTGTCGGGCAAAACTTGATTTTATTGGGCAAATATTGTTGACACCCCCCAAATGCTGATACCCAAGTTACGCCCCTGCCTAAAGTTGCATTTTTCGCTTCTGTTCTGTTAGATCTAATAAATGTATTTTATATAAATTTCCACTCGATAATTTCCATCTACAATTAGATACCCTTCAACTATTATTCAATCGAGCGCAATGCCAAAGAAATCTTGATATTTTATACACATGTCCAGAAGTATGTATTAATTGGTAGTTTACAAAATTTCAGGTTTCAAGCATATCTTGTGAGTACCTGAACAATCTTGAGAAATTCAATGACATAGATGATTGAATATTTCCAAAGGTAGATCCAATTAATGGCACTGGAATGAACACAATGTCACTTTACAAAGATACATTAAATAGAAGTTACCGATAGTGTATATTGGGATACACCTGACTGCAAAGTTTGGAAATTGTAAACATAAAATAAACAGTAAAGATGCTGTAATTTAAGTTCATTCTGCACATAACAAAGGGGGACCCACAGAAACAGAAACATTGCCCAATTTTTGCATCTTTGGAACTTTTTTGAATTGAAACATAGAGTCTATATTCATTTACAAGCATAGTGAACCAGAAAAGTGTTAGATATTCATATTTTACAAATATAGAAGTTCAAAATGTACACAAAAGTTTATCATATTTTACAATTGTAGCACCGCAGTTCAAAATGTAAACAAAAGTTTATCATATTTTACAATTGTAGCACCGCAGTTCAAAATGTATACAAAGCATTTGTTTACATTACAGACTTTACAACATCTTTAAAAGATTAATAGTGAATATATAGATCAATATATAGCATCAAGAGATCAATATAGTATCAAAATTGTGTGACCAATATCTCGGTTGCACAATACAAACTTTCCATATTTGGGTATATATTATAATTACAACTTAATAATGGGTTCAGCAATATACTTACCAAAGAATGCACTGTACCAATCCACAGAAAAATATAATGTACTGGTTAGGCAAAGAATGCTGATTTCTGAACAGATTGTAAAGCTGTTGATTCGAAACAACCATCATTTAGAATCATATTAATTGATTAATTAAATTATGACAATATTAATTATATCTACAATACTCCATTTACTATCCTTGCAGAAAGTATGTCATTCTGGATGTTGGAGCCTTGTTTTATTCATGTATGTGAGATAATAATTAAATTCAAAAAATTCTCAATCACAAAAACAACGCTCAATAGCCAAAGTGTCATCCTTTCTGGAAGGGACTGTTAAAGTTTTATGGCTACAGCTAGTACTTTTGTTAATTTGTTAATATTTCAATTTAATTAATACCTTGACAGCACAAACAAATGCAGTGATGATAGCAAATCCACTCAAAACAGAATCCCTATACACAGAAAAATTGACTGTTTATATTACAGTAATATTCTTTTACTGCTTTCTTATTTTACTCTGTCTAATGTTATGCAATTTTTATTTCTGATAATAATTGCAGGTTCCCTGTAGGCAGACTGCAGAGTATTTCTAAAATAAGCTGCCCGCATTTGGATCTCAACACCATAGTTTTTAAACTATAAACCTACTTTAATTAGTACTTTACTCTAGCTGTCTAATGCCAGACAATTTTACTTGTCAAGTGGAGAGTGCTGCCACTCAATGGGTTAAAATGTTTTAATCCTTTTCCAGTAGTTCAGAGTTGAGACACAAACCACAACAGCTTAACCCATTGAGCAGCAGCACTGTCCACCTGACATATAAAATCATCTGGCAAAGTATAATAATAAAGTATGTATGGCAGCACATCAGAGTGCAATGCAACTTAACAGGTGAAGACACAAACCTTACACATGATGTAACATTGTAATCATCAAAACAGCCAGTGAATGCAATGGGAATATCACTTGAATTACGTATGATTGTCCTGTCAAATGTAGCCATTGCTTGAAATGCAGTGATCACATCTTGAAACACGAAGAAATAGCTAAACATCAAAATATCAATAAGAAAAGTATGATCAATAATTGCTATTAGTAGAGTAACCAATTGATTATAATCATCAATTAAATTAAGTGACAATTAATTTATGATCATTGTCAATTAAGTCAGTGAGAGCAATTAAATGATCTGATGATTATCACAATTCATCAATCAATGAATCAAATAGAAATGATCAACTGATGATAATCATCAATAAGAAAATAACAATTGATGATAATCATCAATAAGAAAATAACAATTGTTGATCATTGCCAATTAAGTCAGGGCAATAATCACTGGATGATTATCACAATTCATCAATCAATCAAACAGAACAATGATCAACTGATTGAAAATGTAATCAATAATGATCATCATTGGAACCATCAATTGATGATAAACATCAATAAGAAAATAACAATTGATGACCGTTACCATAATAGTAAATACCATTAAATTTCAGATTAATGATGAAATGATCACAATTAATTAAAACTCAACGTGCGAAGTTCATTTGGGCAGAACAGTTTATAAACTTTCTTTGCACACATCAAAAGGAAAATATCTTGTCAAACAATTACAAAACTCACCTAAATATATTATTTAATTCACCACTTTTGTTTTATAAAAACACGAAAAGGATACAAAACAATTCGAAACTTTTTATTCGACAGTAGCACATTTCAAAACATTTCCCAAATCATGCGACCGAGCAAGTAAAGAGTCCCTGGCCTCCTGGGAGATAAGACGAGCCAATCATAACGCTCGATAGAAAGGTACGTATACTTTGTAGCCAATTGAGTCGCTTGTCTTATTCGTGTTTTGCAATGTTTCGAATTTAATAATTTATTCATTATACAGTAAACAACAATGGCGAAAATTTGAGCAAATGAAAGTTTGTTTCAATAGTAAATGGATTTTCACTAGCCAACATTTACATAGGATTTGTTTCTTTTGTTTGTAGTTGTGTTCAGTAAAAAAGCTTTTGAAATTATCAAAATTGAGCGAAACATCAGTCGAATACAAAGTTGATATGTCGTGAAATTGTAGGCGAATGAATATAAATTGTTGTGTTGTGAATTTGATGTAAATCTATGGAGAAAGTGGTGTCTATCAGTTTCAATCAAGATCATGGTTTGTAATTATTTTGTGCTTCTTGATTGTATTGTTTCAGTAGAAGTTTTTAGACTAGCTATTGATGTAATCGATTATTCGATGACATGATCGATAGATCGACTGTTAATCAATAAAAACTGGTGTAATTATGATTCCATTATTGGTTTTTGGCCCAGGGATTTAGCAGATAATCAGCTTTCAGGTTGATTATTTGATTGCTTTAATGATTGGTTACTTCATTGATTGTTTGATCAAATAATTTGATTGGTTATATGTCATTGATTGATTAATTGCCTTGACTAATTGATTGATATAATTTCACTGACTGATTGATTGGCCAAATTATTGATTGATAGTTGGTCTAATTAATTAACTAATTATCTAACTGACTTATTACTTAAAGAACTAACTAATTATCTAATTAACTAACTTATTATTTAATGAACTAACCAACTAACTAACTTTAGAATTATCTAATTAACTAACTAATTATCTAATTATCTGATTAACTAACTAATTATGTAATCAACTAAGTCTTTCATCAAAACATTATATTTCAGGTTGTTTTGCAAGTGCAATGCAGAATGGTTTCAAGATCTATAACACAGAACCTTTGTCACAAAAATTAAGCAAAGGTACTGTGGACCTTACCCCAGGAGCAGTATATAATTTGTCCTGCAGGGGGGGGGGGGGCACAGGCCCCCAGTCAGGCAGATTTTCTTTTATTTGGTATAATATATTTTGTCGTGACATTAAAATGCTGAGATGAAAATGATGCTTAAAATCCCTTATAAAGTTGGCCAATTAAATTCATCAATGTCAGACAAATTTATGTCCGTCTGCCCCCCCCCCTTATTTTTTCCACCTGTACACTATGTATTAACCCATGCCACATATGCCACAGTTCACTCAAGAAATAAAGAATGTATATTTATGAGCTTTCTTTATGATCTCTATTTGTTAATTTACTTGTTTGTACATACTTAGAGCTGGATGGTGGTGTCTCCCAAGTTGAAATGTTACACAGAAGTAATTTAGTAGCAATTATAGGAAATGGCATGGGAACATACTCAAACAATAAAGGTTATTTTTTTTATTCAGATGACTTTCCATAATACTATCCCAAGATGTCACAAGGATTTGAGTTAAGATTTAGGTCATGATTACAGGTTCTGATTAGGGTTGTAGATTGGTTTTGTAGATGGAGTAAATTCGTCAGGCATTAGACGGAGTAAAATAATAAGGTAGGGTGCATCTGGGTGCATTGCCACTTAAAGGGTTAATATGGAAATGACTACCCAATATATTAATTTTATTTTTTTATAGTTTTCATTTGGGATGATAAACTTGGCAAATTTGTGTTAGAGTTTAAGTTTAATATACCAGTATTTAGAGTGAGACTAAGGAAAGACATGTAAGTGATCATTTGTATAGTACACAATTGCTTTCAAATTTGTAAAAAATAATTTTTGTCCCACTTTAACCATGTGATGACTATTAGCTTTCTATTTTTAAAGGATATTTTTTGTGCTAAGAACAAGAATTTATGTTTGTTCATTTCCAAATGATCCCAAGAAAATTTTGTACTTTGAAACAAGAGAAAATCCAAAAGGTATTGATAAAAAATCTGCAGTGACATGGACACATAATAAGTCATACAGAAGCCCAACTTCTTGGTTTTTCCTATGATTTTCCAATGATTTTGGCATAACTGTAATTCATAACCAGTGAGCATGTTTGAGAGGCATTCACCCCCCTGATAATATTCAAAATGGCAGACGTCCAGGGGGGATGCCTCTCAAATGCACAGCACTGGCTAGGACCATATGGCATCAGCATTTTGATGATGAATCATGGCGTGGCAGCGGTTACTCGAGTCTACCTTCTGTGTGTCTTTATTCTGTGTCATGGATATGTCTAGTGGAATCTCAACCTCATACCCAGGGCTAGCCGTGAGTTGCCTTCAACGCGTGGCTAGCCCTGGGTACAAGGTTGGTGGAATCTCTGATTTACTTGGGTGCATTTTTGTTTTTTGTATTATACAGGTTTATGTCAAGTGTGCCCAAATCATGAAAAATCATTGATTGTTTTTCCTGCA
Source organism: Paramuricea clavata (assembly GCA_902702795.2). NCBI lineage: Eukaryota > Metazoa > Cnidaria > Anthozoa > Malacalcyonacea > Plexauridae > Paramuricea > Paramuricea clavata. Next base: position 9,577 of record CACRXK020012269.1, read on the forward strand.
AAGAAATGTGGAGCAATTGAAATCAGTGTATGTTATTCCTAGAATTTCTCATTTCAAAAGATAGCTGGAGATCTGAACAAAATAAATGTGCCATATTTCACTTGTCACGTAACAAGTTGGTGACAAGAAGCTGGTAGCAACTTGTTATGGACAGTTTGGTCTTGTTGGAACAACTTGGAGCAAGTCTGTTTCCGTCATCAACCTTGTAACAAAGTGAATTGTTGTAAAATGAGGAAAATATAAACCCTGTGAAGTTCGCAAACTTTGTATATATTTGCATTACGCGCGCAAAAAATAACCATTGAGCCGATCAAAGTGGTTATTTTTACCGCGCGTAATATCTGAAATATATACAAAATTTGCGAAATTCATAGGGCTATATGTTGTTCATTTTATAACATTTTGCAACCAATCTTTGCAGTTTTACTCATTCTAAGACGCTCTTTCTAGCTGTGGTGTTGGATGTCGTTCTTCTTGCCTTGATCAAAATTTAGTCTATAGCCGGGAATCATCCATTACAACTTGCGCGTTTTTACGTGTGTAGTCTTCAGAGAGATTAACTACTGTATGCAATATACATTGAGTAAAGCCCTGGGTAAACTATATAGGAAACATTGTTGCGGAAACATTGTTTCCTACCAATGTTTCACCATATTTCCAAGAGTGCGCAAACACTAGGAAACATTAGTGAGAAACATAGGGAAACATCAAATGTTTCTGAATTCGCTAGGAAACATTTTTGCTTCTCGGGAAGCAAATTTTGTTTCCGCAACAATGTTTCCATGGGTGGGCAAACAGGGAAACATTTCCCGAAACATCGAGAATCATTATACAATTACTTTATGGTTTCCGTGTTTGGATGGCCTGATCCAAACACGCGGGAATGTTGCGAGAGTTAAGAAAAGCGCGCGAAACACGAGCCGAAGGCGAGTGATTTTGCGCGCTTTTCTTAACTCGAGCAACATTCCCGCGTGTTTGGATCAGGCCATCCAAACACGAAAACCATAAAGTAATTGTTTTATAAAATAACAGCAACACGATAGTCTTCCGTGTTCGGATGGCCTGATCCAAACACGGGTTTCGACCAATCAGAGCACGCGTTATATACATGTTATTTTATAAAAATGTTTCCACAACAATGTTTCCTAATTTTTTCTGTGTTGGTGCAATGTACTCAGGTGAATATGATGCTTGTGATGTTACTCTGAGTGTATATCCACACCGGACAAGCTTGAAAAATATGCCTGACCACGGTGGGAATCGAACCTACGACCTTTGGAATACTAGCCCAAATCATGATTATTAGATTACATTGATATCGAAGGAACTAGATTCTGTTCCGAAATATCACATACTCGAACCGACCAGACCGCGTAGCTCAGTTGGCAGAGCATTGGGCTAGCATTCCAAAGGTTTCCTAGTTTGCCCAGAGCTTAACCATCTTGCCATTACCTGGAAATAAGATTTCTTTAAAACTTCAATTCTTCCTCAGGATCTTTCAGCAGTTCAACCTGGCGTGTCATCGTCTCCTGTCACGATCAGCGCACACCAAGGAGAAATAGCGTGTCTGGCATTTAACCAACAGGGAACCATGGTCGCTACCGCCTCTGATAAGGTCGGCTGTCATTTTCTAAAGCAATTACATTTTACCAATGTCATGAAGGGAACACATCCTAATCCGTAAAGTACTAAGTCACATTTTAACTAACGTTCCTAGAGTAAACACTTTAACTTTTCAAAATAGCTACGTATTTGAATAGAGCTCCTAAAACATATAATTGCTTGCCACCATATATCCGTGACGCCATTGGCCAAATGAAATCATACTTGTTGAAATATCACGAAATGACTGAACTTATATATGACAGTAATGTACCACAATCATTTAAAACTGTCTGTGTTAAATGTCACTCCTTTGTCGAGCCTTGTAGATATGATGTGTTGTAATTGATGTAGTGGATAGTTTAAGAGACCCTAAGAATGGGGCAATCACCATGCAGTCATTTATGTCAAAGCTCGTTAAATAAAAATTAATTTTCACTTCTTTCTATAGGGCACACTGATTCGCGTGTTTGACACGCAGAGTAAGCAGTTGGTTGTGGAACTAAGACGAGGCGCTGATCATGCAACACTATACTGGTACAGGACTCTCTACGTTCGTTAAAGGCACAGTTCAGCCTTTTGAACGATGATTTTTAAGGCGCATTTGAGCCCTTTTAATTGAAAAACTAACTAGGAAAATCAATTAAGCATAACTCAAAATCAGTAAACTCGATGTTTTTAACAATATAAATGTTTTAAAATGTTAAAAACATTAAGTTTGGTGATCTTGAATTATGCTTAATTGATTTTCCTAGTTAGTTTTTTCAATTAAAAGGGCTGAAATGCGCCTTAAAAACCATCGTTCAACAGGCTGAACTGTGCCTTTAAGTCTGGTTTACACCATCAAAGTTTCTGTGATCACAGTAGAAATTGGTCATCATTAAATTCTAAGTTTTGACGAATTTGTAAGAAATGTTAGAGGGAACTTACTTACTGTTAAACACCAAGTCAGTTCCCTCAAACATTTCTTACAAATCCTTCAAAACTTAGAATTTACCATGCAAAATTCCTACTGTAATCACAGAAACTTTGATATTGTAAACCATGCTTTATAACACTCAGTAAGTTCCCTCAAACATTTCTTACAAATCCTTCAAAACTTAGAATTTACCCATGCAAAATTCCTACTGTAATCACAGAAACTTTGATAGTGTAAACCATCCTTTATAACACTCAGTAAGTTTCCTCAAACATTTCTTACAAATCCTTCAAAACTTAGAATTTACCCATGCAAAATTCCTACTGTAATCACAGAAACTTTGATATTGTAAACCATGCTTTATAACACTCAGTAAGTTCCCTCAAACATTTCTTACAAATCCTTCAAAACTTAGAATTTACCCATGCAAAATTCCTACTGTAATCACAGAAACTTTGATAGTGTAAATAGGCTTTAACTCTTTAAGAGGCAATGCACCCAGATGCGCCCTACTTTATTATTTTGACTCTGTCTAACGCCAAAAGATTTTACTCTCAGGGGAAGAGTGCTGCCACTCAATGGGTTAATCAGACTATCTGTCCATGCACCCTGTTAACCCTTTAAGAGGCAATGCACCCAGATGCACCCTACTTTATTATTTTACTCTGTCTAATGCCAGATGATTTTACTGTCTAACGCCAGACGATTTTACTCGTCAGGGGGAGAGTGCTGCCACTCAATGGGTTAAAATACGTGTATAGTCGAAATAAGAGGCTGGAAATTTTCATCCTGTATATAAGAAATTTTTGTTATGATTTAGTATCAACTTCAGTCATGATTCATCGTATCTGTGCGCCTCAAGTGACAAGGGAACTGTGCATATCTTTGCACTTAAAGACACATCATTGAATAAACGATCTACGTAAGTTCAATGTATGATTTGATGCTTTGATCTAGACAAGAAAAACGAAGCCATTACCATAGCAGGAAAGAGCGTCTTAAAATTAGTAAAATTACAAAGTTTGGTTTGGTTTAATGTTGGTTTTTCCACAATTTTCCAGGTTATCAAAGATGAGTTTCCTTGGACAATACGTAGAGTCGCAATGGGCTTTGGCCAACTTTACTGTTCCTTCTGAATGTCCGTGTATCTGCGCATTTGGCCCTGGCAATTCTGTCATAGGTGGGAAGACTTTATGTTCTGTCCTTCTATCAGTTCTAAACTGTTCTCCCTGGAGGTCCAGTAAGGATCATCTCTTATTGATCCAGTGTTACTACAGGAGGAAACCTAAGCTAACTTTATTTATACTGGACAGCTCTATCAGTTCTAAACTGTTCTTCCTAGAGGTCCAGTAAGGATCATCTCTTATTGATCCAGTGTTACTACAGGAAGAAACCTAAACTAAGCTAACTTTATTTATACTGGACAGCTCTATCAGTTCTAAACTGTTCTTCCTAGAGGTCCAGTAAGGATCATCTCTTATTGATCCAGTGTTACTACAGGAGGAAACCTAAACTAAACTAACTCTATTTATACTGGATAACTCTATCAGTTCTAAACTGTTCTCCCTAGAGGTCCAGTGGCAGTATGTTTAGTACAGAAGTGTTGACTCACCTTTTTAATCCTTTTGTTTTCAGCGATCTGCGTTGATGGAACATTCCACAAATATATTTTCACTCCTGATGGCAGCTGCAACAGAGAAGCATATGATGTATTTTTAGAAGTAACAAGAGAAGATGACTTTTAAATAGACTGCGGACTGTGCGAAATATAACCTCAAGTTAGCTCGGCAGTTAAACCTCGGCCTATACGAAATAAAAATGTGGGCGTTCCGAAGTGAAACCTTAAAATAGACGCAGTAGTTATGTACGAGACGAGATCGCATACAGTCTAGTTATTGATCGATCATGTTTTCGCTCGCTACTTTGGTTTATATAAATGATTAAATTAATACAAAAGTTACAAAGCCCAGTCGAATTGTAATCAAGACCCAACGTTTCGACATTATGATTCGACTGGGCTTAAAGGGCTTTGTATTCATTTATATCATCTATCGAGTAGCGAGCGAAAACATGATTGATGTACCTGGTTGGGAATTATCAGAGTGAGAAAATAATTCAGAATTGATATTTTACAAGGCAATTGATATGTTACACGCCCCTCGTGGAAATCAGCTTCAGTTGACGAGGTCAGCGCGTGTTTAGTAAAAGTTATATATCTATATCTATATAATTTATTTTGTTCTGGTTTATGTATTCACTAGTATAAAAAAACATTAAAAAGTTACTAAAAGTTAAAAGTTATAAAATCAAGCTTTCGCTAAATCGCGGTTGAGACAATCTCTTTCCTGAAAGAGCCTGGGTACGAGGTTGCGGGGTTAAGAAAGTTTCAGGTGACACACTGTTCATGCTTAGACGCCAACGACGGTAGTAAGAACTCACTGATCTATATATGAAACTGATATATGAACATTTTCCATCCCACAAAGCTACAGTGCTTCCATTTTCAAGGAAATTTCCTTTTCTAAGGAAATTCTAGTGTCGAAAAGGAAAATCTAAGGAAGAGAAAAAATCTAAGGAAATCTAAGGATTTTTTCCCAACAACTTAAATATTCATCCAAGTGCATTAG
>CACRXK020012270.1:0-15331 GCA_902702795.2 Paramuricea clavata
CCCCCCCCCTAACGCGCACGTTAGCCCGCACACAGCCCGAAAATCGCAGGCTTCAACACTGACCTATATATTTCATACGTAATTCTAATACATGCTCCCTGTGCTTTGTGCTGGGACGTATGATTTCAATCCAACAGGTTTCAATGTTACTGTTTTGCAAATCCGCGCGCGAGCGATAAAGTAGACCAACTTAACTACTATTTAACTACTATTTAACTACAAAATAGTGGTTAGGAATTTAACTACAGTTTCATACAACTGGCCCCTGTATATCATTCATATTTAGAAAATGTACTTGTCTGTAGTCGTCTATATACTCGTCTGTTACTCGTCTGTAGACGTCGTCTGTAGTCGTCTGCTACTCGTCTGTAGTCGTCTGTGACTCGTCTGTAGTAGTCGTTTACTCGTCTGTACTCGTATGTTACTCTTCTGTCACTCGAGTGTAGTTTTAGTATAGATCTGTATACATACAGAGGGTGCACATTATTAACTAATCGGTATTCTATACCTATATATAACGGCCCTCACTAATTAATATATTTTTACACATTTTTTTAATTTATAAAAAGAATGATTATAACTGTAGCATTGGCATCTAATATGCGAATATCAGGAAAGTTGTTCTAGTTTGTCCACGAGAATGATAAGAACAAGAAAAAATTGTTTACATTTCCTTCTATACAATTAAGGGAATAATTGAAGAAAACTGAAGCATCATTCAAGTGTTAAGAATGAGGAAAAAAGAGAGCGATGCATTAGCGAAGCATGTAGTCGACACTGATCACCGTACAGTACTGATTAATTGCGTGGAATGATACCAGAATAATGTTGAGAGAGAACAGGTGGTCGCACAGAAAATGGAAAGAGACTTGGTTTATTGAATATGAAGATAATATGATTGCCAATAAAGATAATGGGAGAACATTACCACAAGCGCTTAAAAAAAAGTTAATTGATAAAGACAAAAGAAAATAAAACTGACTATAATCTCTTCTATTGTTTTGCTTGCACATATGACAGATTCAATTGCAATTGCTACATAAAATAACTACAACTAAACTGCCTGGTAACACAACAACGCCAAATTGTACAAATGTTTAAGCTCATGTGGTAGTGAACTGAAAAGCAGAACACCACTGGGCTTCGCAAATTCAGTGCTAAACTACAGGAAGCTTTAAATCAGTGCTAGCCATTCAAGTATTTCATTGGAATAGTGTCAGAATCTGACTTATAAAATATTAATGCCTACTTAATAACTTTGCTGCTCACTGAACCTACACTTGAGCACCAGTTATTCACAAGTCAAAATACATTTCTTACATCGCAGTGGCAGAATTTCAGTTCTCCTCTTAGCTTCAAATCTATCTGGCACAATGACGGTTTCGTAGCCTTGGTTTTGTAAGGGTGGTACGCTCTGCGTGGCGTTTTGCCCTTGCAAGTGTCGGTGGTCAAAATTCCAGTTCAGCAATGAAGACTATTGCACGGATGTTGCTTGCTGTTAGTTTGGTTCAGCAGTGTCGTTTCGTTATCTCAAAGGAAAACAATAAACTTCTTTCTTCCCAGCAAAAAGATAAACAGAGATCTACTTTGCCAATAAATGTGAACAATAACGTTAACTTCATTTACCAATTTACACAAGAACGAAAGAGAACCCTCTTAAATGCATATGGTACTCGCGCATTTCCAAAGCAGGATCGGAAAGATTCTACTAATGAATTGCACGTTTCAATAGAAAAGCGAAAACCTGCTATCTCTTCGGAAACTCAACATGAAATCACGCACAGAGAACTAAGGACTACGCACAGAACTGTACAAACAACGCACAGAAGCCCACAAAACACGCAAAGAAGTCTTCTTGAGAAAAACGCATTCTTGAGCAAGCGCACTAAACTGAAATCACATAATTATGCTGCTCAAAATTTATTCAATAAACAAATCCTTGGTACTGCAGAAACAAATGGAATTACTCGAGAAACATTGAAGGAATTAAATAAAAACAACAAGAAAAGTAAACTGAATGTTAAAATCATAGTCTATGATCGAAATTTTAAATTCGAAAGTTCGCCGACTTTGAATGAGTCGAAGTTGGAAAACAACTTATCTTCAAAAATATCTTTGAGGCCGCCCCTGCAAGTTGCCTTTTTTTATCATATGTTTAGACCTCGCGAAGTTAAAGAGAATTTCGCTTTATCAATTGGAGCCGAAACTCCAAATTAAAAACACACTGCCTACTCTAACCGACCTTCGCAAAGCTTTACTTCTTCATCCATTTAAAATTTGGAAACTAAAACACAAATTTAGCTCAATGAAAGATATCCGTGTTCATGAGAATGAATTACACGAAGTTATTCAGAACCCATGGAATCAGAGACTACAACGTAAATTGTATAACGTTTTACGAGGCGAAGACGTGTATTTGGACGTGTTCGGGGGCTCGAACACCGTCGGCGCTGGACCAAAGAAAGATGAGGGGGACATTGAAGGGAGATTCTCTAAGGTGATCACACACTGGTGGAATAAAACAATCACACCTATCACAGGATCCAAACTTAAACTTCGAGAGATTGCAATGGGGGGCATTTCAAGCGAATTTTTTCAGTTTTGTTTCGGTTCGTATATCCATGAGAAGCTCGACCTAGTCTTTATTGAAATGGCAGTCAATGATATGAGGGAACTTCCCTCCAATGCAAACAGAAGTCTACCGCTGGAACAGCTGACTCGGCAACTTTTAGCGTATCCAACTGAGCCAGCTTTGGTTTATATAAATTTATTTAATGGTCAGCATTGCAATGAAGGATGTACCAATATTGAAGATTACGGGCAAGACCTCTTAACTGATACTTATAATATCACATCCCTAAAGTGGCGCAATGCTGTTTGTTTCGGAAATGCAAGAAATAATCTAAAATGTCCCTGCGATTTTATTTCTTCAGATAAATTGCATATTAACCAGCTTGGCCATGCGCATATTTCCTTGTTGGTCATTAATCTATTTCGAAAGATCGTACTGGATCATATCTCCAGAGTAATCACGAATTCGCGTGTAACCCGCTGGAAGAAACCCACGCGTGTGTCCCGCAAGAATGAATCCATGCGCGTACATCGCGGAATCACTTTTTCTACAAGAAATCAATTCCCACGTGGGCTTTTGCGCCGAAAAATTGCCCTTCCTTGCCCTGTTTTTATTAATAAAACCACCAAAATTATCTCCGAACCGCTTTGCTGGACAAATTTGACGCCAAATTACCATCGTATAAATGATGTAAAAAATAATTTAAATGTAGTTAGAACAAAAACCAAAGGCTTTTATTTGGAAAATGCGAAAATTGGTGGGAAATGCGATAAGCCACCTTGTCGTGTTGATGCGTATAGCAGCTGGGCAGGTAAAACCTTGGGCGCAAATATAAGATTCTCTTTCACAATCCCCGGAGGAAATTATTCCCTGTCGGCAGGGGGAATCCAAACTCGGTCGGTGGAAATTGCCATACGGACATGCCGGAACTGTGGTGCCGCAGATATGTGGCTGGATAGTGATTATAAAAGCAAGAAATGTATCAACACGAAATTCCATTATAAACGAACTAGCACCGAAATAGTGGCTTTGCATGTGGAACCAGGGAATTATTCTTTAAATGTGAAAATAGTCAGAGAAGGAAAAGTCTCCATTGTTGCTATAATGGTAGGACCCTCTGATGGACCATATTAGTTGGTATGTAAGTGGGGGGGGGGGGGTGCTAATCATCCCAAGCTGTTCAATCATTCTCACTTAGACCTGGGCTTGAGAGTTAATCCGAATTACTAAGGACACAGTTCAAACTGATTGAGTTGAAGGTTTTTTATAAGGTACATATAAGGACGCTTTTGGCAGCCATCTTAGCTGTGCTCCATAAATCAGATCATATCAGACTGTTATAGAATAGAATAGAATGAATGAAATGAAATGAAATGAAATAGAATGGGTACGAGACTGGCTGTTATATAAGACAAAGAAGGGATGTTTTAATTTGTTGGTGTGCAAGATGGGATTTTCGGCTGTTGTTCCGTGCTATGGAAAATTTCATCTTTCACCTCCAGGCTCCTGAAAATATTTTTACCATTCCACTCATACACATTCATTATTCACGAGCCAACGGCGCCGCGAATGTGGCGAATATCAGAAGTGGAGGAGCAATTAAGAAAGCTTGGAAAATGGAAAGTCGTTTCATGTAAGTTGTAAAACATTTTTTGTCAATTTTCTTTTAAAGAAATCATAAGAACTGATTTAGTGCGGGACGTCATGAAGCATGCATAGCAATAGGACAAATTTGCTTTAACTGTTTATGAATTATGCATTTGACTTTGTTGAATCAGGTTCATTTGTCTCGCTAAAACATCATGTACTGCTTTCTTCTTCGGTGTAGGTGTAATTTTCTTAAATTAACCTGCTCAGTATTTCTTTGGAAAAGCTTAAAATAGAAAGAAGAGCAACATGTTTTCGTAAGAGAACTGTTCCAGTCAATATTGCAAAGTTAATGCAACACATTGACAAAACTAATTTCGTCACCACTTCTCCCACAAGTCAATGTTGTAAACAACGCCGAAACAACTTTTGGTAATTTTGCCATGACACAAGCTCAACGTTAAGTTGGGGAAGGAGGGGTTAGGAACCGCAACATACAAAGTTAACTCAACCTCGTGCATGCCCATGGTCTTCTTGGTATGGCGCGCGAGCTGAAGAAGACCCAGTTAAAATACGCTGAAAACTCCAAGATTTTTGGAGATTTATCGCATGCGTAATAACGACAACGTTATGTTTCTGACTACAATTAGCTACAATTATTCTCTATTTGCCCTCAAAAACACACATTTTGCAAGAAACGTCATTTTCGGCCATGTTTCAGCGAAGGGTTCTTGACTGCTATTTTCCCGATTGCGACAATTAATTGTGGTCTTGTTAACGTTTACCAACGTTTACGTCTGCTAGCTTTCTTTTATTTTTCCTCGGCTGCAGTACGTGAAACAAGGTAGCGAAAACTGTGTTTTCGTTGTTTTTACAATTTTTGCTTGCAAAAAGAAAGCGTCCGCGATAAATTTGGTCAGCGACGTTTTTTGTCAGTGGTTTTTCCCACCTGTTCATTCCACCCCTTTTATAACCGCTTGTAGCCGCTGGAAATATTAATGAGAACGCGAACTAAGGCGTGCTAAGAAGCCTAGAGACTAGGCTGATTGACCTATCGAGTTAACGAGACCTATATCCAATTTAATTGAAATAGTGTCAGAATGTGACTTATAAAATATTAATGCCTAATTAATAACTTAGCCCTTCACTGAACCTATACTGGAGCACCAGTTATTCACAAGTCAAAAGACATTTCTTACATCGCAGTGACAAAATTTCAGTTTTCTTCTTAGTTTTAAATCTATCTGCACAATAACGGTTTCATAGCCTTGGTTTTGCAAGGGTGGTATACGCTCTATGTGGCGTTTTGCTCTTGGCAAGTGTCGGTGGTCAAAATTCCAGTTCAGCTATGAAGACTATTGCACGGATATTTCTTGCTGTTATTTTGGTTCAGCAGTGTGGGTTCGCTATCTCAAAGGAAAACAACAAACTTCTTTCTTCCCAGCAGAAAGATAAAAAGAGATCTACTTTGCCAATAAATGTGAACAATAACTTCATTTACCAATTTCCAACAGAAAAGAGGACCCTCATAAATGCATACGATTCTCTGGCATTTCCAAAGCAGGATCAAAACGGTTCTAAACAATTCCACGTTTCAATAGAAAAGCGAAAATCAGCTATCTCTTCGAAAATTCAACATGAAATCACGCACAGAAAACTGAAGACCACGCGCAGAAACCCACAAAACACACAAAGAAGTCTTCTTGAGAAAAACGCATTCCTGAAAAAGCTCTCTAAACTGAAATCACATAATTATGCTGCTCGAAATTTAATTAATTTATTCAATAGACAAATCCTTGGTAGTGCAGAAACAAATGGAATTAGTCGAGAAACATCAAAGGAATTAAATAGAAACAACATAAAAAGTAAACGGAGTGTTAAAATCCTGGCCTATGATCGAAAGTTTAAATTCGAGAGTCCGCCGACTCAGTTGAATGAGTCGAAGTTGGAAAACAATTTATCTTCAAAAATATCTTTCAAACCACCCCTGCAAGTTGTCTTCTATTATAATATGTTTAAACCGCGCGAAGTGAAAGAGAACTTCGCTTTATCAAATGGAGCCGAACTCCAAATCAAAAACACCTTTCTTCCACCTACAATTTTAACCACCCTTCACAAAGCTTTACTTGTTCATCCATTTAAAATTTGGAAACTGGAACACAAATTTAGCTCAATGAAAGATATACGTGTTCACGAGAATAAATTACACGAAGTTATTCAGAATCCATGGAATCAGAGACTACAACATAAATTGTATAAGGTTTTACGAGGCGAAGACGTGTATTTGGACGTGTTCGGGGGCTCGAACACCGTCGGCGCTGGACCAAAGAAAGATGAGGGGGACATTGAAGGGAGATTCTCTAAGGTGATCACACACTGGTGGAATAAAACAATTACACCTATCACTGGATCGAACCTTAAACTTCGAGAGATTGCAATGGGGGGCACTTCAAGCGAATTTTTTCAGTTTTGTTTCGGTTCGTATATCCATGAAAAGCTCGACCTTGTCTTTATAGAAATGGCAGTCAATGATATGAGGGAACTTCCCTCCAATGCAAACAGAAGTCTACCGCTAGAGCAGCTGACTCGGCAACTTTTGGCGTATCCAACTGAGCCAGCTTTGGTTTATATAAATTTATTTGAAGGTCTGTACTGCAATGAAGGATGTACCAATATTGAAGATTACGGGCAAAACCTCTTAACTGATACTTATAATATCACATCCCTAAAGTGGCGCAATGCTGTTTGTTTTGGAAATGCAAGAAATAAACTAAAAAGTCCCTGCGAGTTGATTTGTTCAGATAAATTGCATATTAACCAGCTTGGCCATGCGCATATTTCCTTGATGGTCATTAATCTATTTCGGAAGATCGTACTGGATCATATCTCCAGCGTGATCACCAATTCGCGTGTAACCAACTGGAAGAAACCCACGCGTGTGTCCGGCGTGAATGAATCTATGCGCGTACACCGGGGAATTACATTTTCTACAAGAAATCAATTCTTACGTGGGCTCTTGCGCCACAAAATTGCACTTCCTCGCCCTCTCTTTATTGGTAAAACCACCAAAATCATCTCCGAACCGCTTTGCTGGACAAATTTGACGCCAAATTACCATCGTATAAATGATGTAAAAAATAATTTAAATGTAGTTAGAACAAAAAACAAAGGCTTTTATTTAGAAAATGCGAAAATTGGGGGGAAATGCAATAAGCCACCTTGTCGTGTTGATGCGTATAGGAGCTGGACAGGTAAAACCGTGGGCGCAAATATAACATTCTCTTTCACAGTTCTTGGTGGGAATTCTTCCACGTCGGCGGGGGGAATCCAAACTCGGTCGGTAGCAGTTGCCATACGGACATGCTGGAACTGTGGTGCCGCAGATATGTGGTTGGATAGTTGCTATAAAAGCAAGAAGATTTTCAGCGCGAAACTCCATTATGGACGAACTACCACCAAAATAGTGGCTTTGCATGTGGAACCGGGGAATCATACTTTAAATGTGGAAGTAGTCAGGGAAGGAAAAGTTTCCATTGTTGCTATAATGGTAGGACCCTCTGATGGACCATATTAGTTAGTAAGTAATTATAAGTGAGGAACAAATCAACAGAACCTGCAGAACTAAAGCTTCACCGTATCAATGAAGACAATGATCCAAAGGATACAGGTTCAAATATTTGAAAGGGTAAAGTCAAAACATGAAACGGTGTATTCGCTTGGTTATTCAACAGGTTTATTCTCAACTTTGTGGCTGCTTTAAACTAGCTCGGGAGTAGTATTTTGCCGAATTCCCTCGTTCTGTGTATATAAAGCCTGGTTTCCATATGGTCGTAGCTGTCGCGAGTGTGTCGCGAGCGTGTCGCGAGCGTGTCGCGAGCGTGTCGTGAAGCGTTTGTCGTGAATGATTTTTATGCTTATTTCCAAATGGTTGTAACTGTCGTGACACTGCTGCAAGTTAATTTCGTACCCAAGGATCGTACAAGCGGCTGGCGGCAGTTTTAAAAGGACAAATGCGGTTTCCCCAAAGTGGACCTTTGCCACGATTGTCGCCACGCTGTCGTTTTTCTGTTTCTATTGAAACATAACCGTCACGACACGTTTTTTAGCCTGTCGCAACTGCATGTCGTCGAGATAGAACTCGAGCCTATCTCGACGACACTGTTGTAACTGTCGCGAACTGTTGTATTTAATTATCTTTACACACGGTAACCTATCAATTGATATTGATTTTCATAGGACCGTATTGCCACTTGCCAGCCACGCTTTTTCATGTTTCCATTTAGTCGCGAACACTACTGTGACGACAGTTACAACACGTTCGCGACAGTTACGATCATATGGAAACCAGGCTTAAGTGACGAATATATGGCCATCTCAAACTCATTAATAATAATTCTGGGGTAATCCAGCCATATTACTTTATCAGTTTTGCTCACATGATGCGACTGGATACCTGGTGGAGTAAATTGGTAATTCAGTCCTAAGACTGGATCAAAATTAATTCAGTCCTTGGGCTGGATCAAAATTAATTTACCTCACTTTCAGTGAGTAGTGAGTTATTCGTATGAGATGTAATGTCAAATCCGACAATTCGGACTGAATACAATACGAATGTTCTCATCAAGACGTTTCACAAGCCATTTACAACATTCACGTCCGTGTACAACACGACCGCTTATGTTGTAAATAGCACATAAAATACATATTCTAGATCAAATACCTAATATATCGCGCACGTTTTGCTCCGTGACGTCACGGGAAAAATTAAACGCGCACACAGAGGGCTAGTGATAGTCTGCTGATTTTTGTTGCCTGTAAAAAAGCGTCCAGGTTGTTTCTTCCAGATTTCGATCAGTATAGCGGGTGTAGATGCAGGACAATGTATTTTATTGATTCTATTAATTAGACACGGACTGCGTGGTTTAAATAGTGTAAAACAGGCCTCAGTTATTAATAAATAGATACAGACTCATAGACACATATATGATACTAAAAACCCACAAAACCTGCTCTACAAAATATCTCCTTCTAATAAAGACTTTCGAGAGCATCTTACTCCTTTGAATTCTCACGAAAGTTTCTTTCTTACACCTACAACTCCCAATGAAGTGGCTTCTATGATAAATGAGCTCAATGCCTCAAAGGCTTTGGGTCCTCATGGAATTCCCACTAGTCTACTGAAACTTGCAAAACCAGGTATCACATCAGAACTAAGTGAAATAAATAATTTTTCATTTACTTCTGGTATATTTCCTGAAGAACTGAAGCTCTCGCGAGTAATCCCTCTTTATAAAAATGAATCGATTCACTTGTTATCAAATTACAGACCTATTTCTTTACTCTCACCTTTCTCAAAAATGGTAGAAAAATTAATGTACAAACGCCTATTATCATATTTGAATAAAAAGGACATTATATACAAATACCAATTTGGATTTCGGAAAAATCATTCAACAACGTTGGCATTAATTGAAATTACTGACAATATTCTTAATGCCATGGATAAGGGGCTTTATACTTGTGGAATATTTATTGATTTTTCAAAGGCATTTGACACTATCAACCACACGATTCTCCTTTCCAAGTTGGAGCACTATGGTATTCGTGGCGTTGCGTTACATTGGTTTAGAACCTGTCTAACGGATCGCTCACAATTTGTAGACTTTAATGGGACACTCTCAAACACTATTAAAACAAACTGTGGTGTTCCACAGGGTTCAAATTTAGGTCCACAATTATTTCTTATTTATGTTAATGACATCTCGAATTGTAGCAATGTTTTAAATTTGCGGTTAATCGAAATTTATGATATTTTCATCCGTTAGAAAACAATTTCACTATATTCCAAATATTAAGTTAGATGGCTCTTCACTAGAGCAGTCAGAATTTTTTAAATATCTGGGTGTCCTTCTTGACAGAAACTTGAGTTGGAAATTTCATATAAACGTTATATGTAAGAAAGTTTCCAAGAATATTGGCATGATTTCAAAATTACGTCACTATGTTGATCTTGACACATTAAAAAATGTTTATTACTCCCTAATATATCCTTACCTTTATAATGGAGCAATTATCTGGGGAAATACGTACCAGTCTCGTCTTAATCAGTTAAACATTTTAAACAACAAAGCTGTCAGGATCATGACTTTTTCCGAATCTCGATCGCAAGCTCCACCTCTCTACAAACTACTAGGTATCCTTCAAGTAAAAGACATTGTTTACACCCAAAAATGTACTTTTATGTATGATTACGTTAATAATAGGTTACCAGTAGCATTTCCTAATTATTTTACAAACTCTTCAGAAATGCATCAACATTATACTCGATATTCAACCCACAACTTTCATTTGCCATCTGTTTCTAGTAACTCAGGAAAATTCTCATTAAAATTTTCTGGAATAAAAACCTGGAGTTCTCTTGATACTCGAGACAAATTACTGCCTAGGAAATCTCTAATAAAAAGAATTGCCTTGACACCTATTCCTAAAATGAAATGTTTACTACTGTCTTATATTTATATACTATAATGAAATTAAACCTATTGTGTGTGATACAAATTGTTAATGTACAGTATGTGTGTGTATATATGTATTTATTATATTTCTATATATTTCTAAATTTATTTTTCTTTTGTATTATTATTTGCCATATTTAATTCATTGTTGTATATAGTTCTTATGGGGAATTGGCTCGAAAACTTTAGTTACTCCAATTCCCCAGCACCGTTCTCTTTCATGTAAAACTTTATTGTACTAATCTTGTCATATTTTTTTTCGAGTGCAAATAAATTCTATTCTATTCTATTCTATTCTATTCTATTTATAATCCTGTCAAACGGCGGAAATCATCATTTAAAAGGCAGGTCTTTGCGACACATGCACAAGCATAAGAAATTAATCTTATATATTTACAGACATAACATAAAAGGCCGTGAGGATGCCGCTTTAAACAGTGAATTCCGACAAGATTACAATATATATTGTAAATTTATGTTACCGAGCATGTTACAAGTAGTACAATAACAGTACAGCGAACTAACAGCAAACCATGATAACCATCTCGCGACTCTCGCCATTCGCCAATATTGGCGATAATGAATAATGAAACGTCGTTATCCGATGTCCGTCGTCCGCCGCCCGTCGTCCGCTGTGCACTATCCGTGTCCGCCTTTTGGCTTCTGTCTGCACTACAGTATACTATATGACACAAAATTGATTGACATAAAGGAAAGCTGTTATATATATCGAATTTATAGGATTGAAAATATAATTGTCGATGGGTTTTCGAACGATAATGTATTTACATCAGTGCTTTAAATCAATGCTAGTCATTCAAGTATTTAATTGGAATAGTGTCAGAATCTGACTTATAAAATATTAATGCCTACTAATAACTTAGCTGCTTGCTGAACCTACACTGGAGCACCAGTTATTCACAAGTCAAAATACATTTCTTACATCGCAGTGACAGAATTTCAGTTCTCCTCTTAACTTCAAATTTATCTGGCCCAATGACGGTTTCGTAGCCTTGGTTTTGTAAGTGTGGTACGCTCTACGTGGCGTTTTGCCCTTGGCAAGTGTCGGTGGTCAACTTCCAGTTCAGCAATGAAGACTATTGCACGGATGTTGCTTGCTGTTATTTTGGTTCAGCAGTGTCGTTTCGCTATCTCAAAGGAAAACAATAAACTTCTTTCTTCCCAGCAAAAAGATAAACAGAGATCTAGTTTGCCAATAAATGTGAACAATAACTTCATTTACCAATTTACACAAGAACGAAAGAGAGCCCTCTTAAATGCATATGGTACTCGCGCATTTCCAAAGCAGGATCGGAAAGATTCTACTAATGAATTGCACGTTTCAATGGAAAGGCGAAAACCTGCTATCTCTTCGAAAATTCAACATGAAATCACGCACAGAAAACTAAGGACTACGCACAGAACTTTACAAACAACGCACAGAAGCCCACAAAACACGCAAAGACGTCTTTTTGAGAAAAACGCATTGTTGAACAAGCTCACTAAGCTGAAATCACATAATTATGCTGCTCGAAATTTAATTAATTTATTCAACAGACAAATCCCTGGTAGTGCAGAAACAAATGGAATTAGTCGAGAAACATCAATGGAATTAAATAGAAACAACATAAAAAGTAAACGGAGTGTTAAAATCATGGCCTATGATCGAAAGTTTAAATTCGAGAGTCCGCCGACTTTGAATGAGTCGAAGTTGGAAAACAATTTATCTTCAAAAATATCTTTCAAACCACCCCTGCAAGTTGTCTTCTATTATAACATGTTTAAACCGCGCGAAGTGAAAGAGAACTTCGCTTTATCAAATGGAGCCGAACACCAAATGAAAAACACCTTTCTTCCACCTACAATTTTAACCACCCTTCACAAAGCTTTGCTTGTTCATCCATTTAAAATGTGGAAACTAAAACACAAATTTAGCTCAATGAAAGATATACGTGTTCATGAGAATGAATTACACGAAGTTATTCAGAACCCATGGAATCAGAGACTACAACATAAATTGTATAAGGTTTTACGAGGCGAAGACGTGTATTTGGACGTGTTCGGGGGCTCGAACACCGTCGGCGCTGGACCAAAGAAAGATGAGGGGGACATTGAAGGGAGATTCTCTAAGGTGATCACACACTGGTGGAATAAAACAATTACACCAATCACTGGATCGAACCTTAAACTTCGAGAGATTGCAATGGGGGGCACTTCAAGCGAATTTTTTCAGTTTTGTTTCGGTTCGTATATCCATGAAAAGCTCGACCTTGTCTTTATAGAAATGGCAGTCAATGATATGAGGGAACTTCCCTCCAATGCTAACAAAAGTCTACCACTAGAGCAGCTGACTCGACAACTTTTGGCGTATCCAACAGAGCCAGCTTTGGTTTATATAAATTTATTTAAAGGTCTGTATTGCAATGAAGGATGTACCAATATTGAAGATTACGGGCAAGACCTCTTAACTGATACTTATAATATCACATCCCTAAAGTGGCGCAATGCTGTTTGTTTTGGAAATACAAGTAATAAACTTAAAAGTCCCTGCGAGTTGATTTGTTCAGATAAATGGCATATTAACCAGCTTGGCCATGCGCATATTTCCTTGATGGTCATCAATCTATTTCGAAAGATCGTACTGGATCATATCTCCAGCGTGATTACAAATTCACGTGTAACCAACTGGAAGAAACCCACGCGTGTGTCCGGCGAGAATGAATCCATGCGCGTACACCGGGGAATTACATTTTCTACAAGAAATCAATTCTTACGTGGGCTCTTGCGCCACAAAATTGCACTTCCTCGCCCTGTTTTTATTAATAAAACCACCAAAATCATCTCCGAACCGCTTTGCTGGACAAAGCTGTCGCCAAATTACCATCGTATAAATGATGTAAAAAATAATTTAAATGTAGTTAGAACAAAAAACAAAGGCTTTTATTTAGAACATGCAAAAATTGGGGGGAAATGCAATAAGCCACCTTGTCGTGTTGATGCGTATAGGAGCTGGACAGGTAAAACCGTGGGCGCAAATATAACATTCTCTTTCACAGTTCCTGGTGGGAATTCTTCCATGTCGGCGAGGGGAATCCAAACTCGGTCGGTAGTAGTTGCCATACGGACATGCTGGAACTGTGGTGCCGCAGATATGTGGTTGGATAGTTACTATAAAAGCAAGAAATTATTCAGCGCGAAACTCCATTTTGGACGAACTACCACCAAAATAGTAGCTTTGCATGTGGAACCGGGGAATCATACTTTAAATGTGGAAATAGTCAGGGAAGGAGAAGTCTCCATTGTTGCTATAATGGTAGGACCCTCTGATGGACCATATTAGTTAGTAAGTAATTGTAAGTGAGGCGGAACAAATCAACAGAACCTGGAGAACTAAAGCTTCACCGTATCAATGAAGACAATAATCCAAAGGATACAGTTTCAAATATTTGAAAAATCAAAACATGAAACAGTGTATTCGCTTGGTTATTCAACAGGTTTATTTTCAACTTTATGGCTGCTTTAAACTAGCTCGGAAGTAATATTTCGCCGAATCCCCTCGTTCTGTGTCTATAAAGCCTGGTTTCCATATGGTCGTAACTGCCGCGAATGTGTCGCGAGCGTGTCGTGAAGTGTTTGTCGTGAATGATTTTTATGCTTGTTTCCAAATGGTTGTAACTGCCATGACACTGTTCACTGCTGCAAGTTAATTTCGTACCCAAGGATCGTACAAGCGGCTGGCGGCAGTTTTAAAAAGACAAACGCGGTTCCCCGAAAGGGGACCTTTGCCCTAATTGTCGCCACGCTGTCGTTTTTCTGTTTCCATTAAAACATAACCGTCACAACACGTTTTTTAGCCTGTCGCAACTGCATGTCGTCGAGATAGAACTCGAGCCTATCTCGACGACACTGTTGTAACTGTCGCGAACTATTGTATTTAATTATCTTTACACACGGTAACCTATCAACAATGTCAATGTCTTGTTCATTTGATCACATTAACAGTGACTCCCTCCTCAAGCAGCTGAGGAGGGAGTCACTGTTAATGTGATCAATGAACAAGAGCCTAACCGGAAAGACTCAGGTACACAGATGTTAGAAGGTCAGCGTAAACAGAAAAAAGTGGCTATCTTAGGGGACTCCATGTTGGAATACCTTAATCCGAGAAAACTGCAGCAAGGCCTGGAACAGAAGATTACGATTAACACATTCTCAGGTGCAAAAATTGAAGATATGAACCACTACGTAAAACCTACCCTATGTACAATACCAGACGAGATCATTCTGCACATAGGAACAAACAACCTGAGAAATAATAACCCTGCTGTTGTCATTAACGCTATGGGTAATCTCGCCGACACTATTGCACGCCAGAACAAGGATGTCAAAGTTACATTATCTGAAGTTATATCAAGATCAGACAATCATAGCATGGTTGAAAAGGTAAATATTTACAATGAACAATTAGCTAAACTCTGCAAAGAACGCAAATGGCATCTAATTACTGTCGTTCCAATTGAAGTGTTCCTCAAATATTGATTCAATACATTACCTCAGGCTGACCAATTCATTTCATCAAGTTCCTCGAGATATTCATACACTTCCTGTGAAAGAGCAAATTCCAAGAATTTGATCATTTCTGGTCACTTCCTTTCTATTT